>JARBXR010000070.1:38616-150887 GCA_029100535.1 Stemphylium beticola | reverse complement strand
TCTTCGACAGCAGGAGTCTCTTCGACAGCAGGAGTCTCTTCGACAGCAGGAGTCTCTTCGACAGCAGGAGTCTCTTCGACAGCAGGAGTCTCTTCAGCTGCCGGAGTCTCTTCAGCTGCCGGAGCTGGACTCTCCACTGGAGACCCTCCCTCAGTGATTTCCTTCTCCACGACTTCAGGCTGCTCCTCTGTCACAACAGCCACTTCCTCGGCTGGTTCTGGCGCAGTCGTCTCGTCAGGAGCGGCAGCATCTCCAGCGGGCTCTGCCTGGTCCGCTGCCGCACCCTCTACTGGAGGTGCTGTCTCAACGACAGCCTCGGCTTCAGGCTCAGCGCTTTCTGTCTCAGTAGTAGGTGCGGATACTGTTTCTCCGACCGGCTCCGCTGTCGGCTCTGATGTCAGCTCTGATGGGAGTTCTGGCGCTGACTCTGCTACTGGCTCTAGTGCTGGTTCAGTTGCTACTTCTGGTGCCGGTTCAGCTGCGGGCTCTTGTGTTGCCTCCGGTGCTGGCTCAGATATTGGCTCTGAAGTTGGTTCGGCTGCTGGCTCTGGTGACGGTTCAGCTGCTGGCTCTGCGACTGGCTCTGCGACTGGTGCTGCCTCTGGCGCTGGCGCACTTGGCTCTTGTACTTCTTCACTTGGAGGCTCCACGGCATCCGCCGAGGGCTCTGGTATAGATGCTTCGCCTTCAGGGGCGGCTTCAGTTGTCGGCTCAGTTGGTGGGGTGGCCTCAGTGGCAGCTGGTTCGGCCGCCGCTGATTCTGAGGCCTCAACGGCGGGCTCAGTCTCACTGGCTTCGGGCGCAGGAGCAGGGGGCTCCTCTGGTTGTGACGGCTCCTCTGCTGGGGTCTCTTGGGCCTCGGCGGGAGGAGCTTCCGGTGCTGGCTCATCTCCGGTAGCTGGCTCATCTGGAGCGGCGGGCGCATCTTCCACAGGTGGTGTACTCTCCGCCTCTTGCTCCTTGTTCTCCTGGGCCTCCACTGCACCCTCATCGACTGCCTTTGCGACTATCTCGGCGGGGGCTTCGTTTGTCGGTGGAGACGGGGGAACAGGTTCGCTCGCAAGTGATTTGACAACGTCTTCGGGGGTTTCTTCGACGATGACACTCTCTGAGATATCTGAGGTAGGCGCTTCGGTCTCGGTGATCGCCCCAGCATCGCTGGATGGTGGACTACCAGTTTTACTGCCATTCTTGCTTCTTGACCTGTCGTCCTTGCTGAGTTTCGGCTTCTCTGATGAGCCTGAGAGGATCGAACTTCTTCTCCGCCTCCTGACGTAACCCTCTGGGGTAGTGAGTTTCATCTTCTCCTCTTTCGGCGGCGATGGTGGTGTCGAAGATGACTTCTTTAGACGAACAAACGCGGTGGCCTTTACCCTGCTAAATCCGATCGGCTTCTTCTTCTTTCCTTCCTCTGTGGCATCTGGGTCTTTGGTGTCAGATGCAAAATGGACAAACTTCATTGTTGGAGATTTCGGGGGCGCTTGAGCGGCCTGCTCGGACTCACCACTCTTCTCACTCTCTACGACTACTGACGCTGGCACTGGATCCGCTGGTGTTGCTGATGGTGGTGACGGTGGAGGTGTTGATATTTGAACAGGCGGTAATGGTGGTGCTGGTGAACTTGCTTCGACTACAACGGGAGTGATGTCAACTGGTGCTGGTGGAGGTGGCGGTGCTGGTTGAACATCTGGGCTCGCTCCAGTATCTCCGCTCTCACCCGATCCTGGAGGTTCGTCTTTGACATCCTTGGTAGCAGCCTCTTCTGGTGTGGCAGGAGGTGCTGGATCTGAGGCCTCTGGTGCACTTGGGGCACCTCCTGTATCTACGGTTGTCAATTGGCCATGCTATTCAAAACGTCTTTCAAGCATACCTGCTTGATCGTCTTGATCATCTTCGCTACTCTCCTCGCCTACCGCTTGCTCAACATCTGGATGAGAGAATGTTGCAGGCGGAGGCGGTACTATTCGACGGAGAAGGGGCTGTGGTGGTTGTGTTGCGGTTGGCGCAGCGTAGAAATTCTGCCCAGTATTTATCGCAGAGTTGCCGTATGGATTCGACCATGGCGATATCGAGACATTCGCGAATTGACGCATGGTGGGTCAGACAAACACAGTGTGGTGTTTGGAGATCCAAAATAAATCGATAAGTTATGCTACGTGCTATATCTGACGTTTCCTTCGCTCCATTGCTGAGAATAACAAACGACAGATACGCAATGGTAAGATACAACGTGGGGTGTGAAGATTGAATGCGGAGAGACGAATAAGAGATAGGTCAGTCTAGACGATGCACGGATGATGGATGTGCCATGTGCGTGGCTTCAATCGGCCAAAGCTGGAACGGAGCACTGCGATCAGACGAAAGAGAATTGCAGGCCAGCTGTCACAAGACTTGATGCGAGATATCGTAAGGACAAGCCTCGCGCGTTGTGGGCGCAATGGTTCGGTAAGCCTCAGGATAGCATCCCCGATCGCTCCCGCAGGCCTCAGGTTGGGAAAGCGAGCGCGGCCTGTAGGTCTCATTGGGCCACGTAGGGAAACATAGTTCGTCCAAAGTGCGAAGATTGGGAGCCCGGGAGGTGGGCTCGCGCATCCTCAGACCTTCCTTCATTGGCCCGATGGTGTTCTAGCTGCAGCATGTGTCGCCAACGTGGAGCGCGGTGCAGCGTTGGGGGTGACCTTCCAACGGCCAAAATCGCGGCCACCGGAAGGTTTGTGTGCGTGGGAATTGCGGCAAAACGTCAATTAGCAAGGTGCGCCCGTGTAGAAGCCCTACCGACTAACGATCCAAAACGGTTGGTGATGCAGGGGCACGCTGTGGAGAGTCACGGCTCCGATCGAGAGAGTGAGGGAGTTGATGAGGCCGAGTGACGTGGCGTTGGGCCGGGGAGCAGGGAGACGCCACTAAGCGACTGATTCATGTCGAGCCGACCCGAGCTTCTTTGTGTTCCACCATCTTCGCTGCGACGTGGGACAATGAGAAGAGCAGACAACCCTCTGACCCACCCTGGAAGACCCTGTGTACAGCGAAGCAATCGAAGCGCGGTCGATTGAGCACCGTCGCGTGCCATGGACCTAGTCGCAGCTCCAGGCGTCTGGATCGCAATGCTATGACCATCTTTTCTCACTTCATCCGGTCTACTACCGGCGTAGTAATGACGTGCATCTCGTCATCGGTTGTAAGGGATTATGCAGCGGCTATCGAGGTTGTAGAAATGAGGAGAAGGGTAGAGAACAGTACCCGATGCAGCGGGCGAATCTCATGCCTGTACGTGTTCGCAGCTTGTTGCTCCGTATTGTAATCAACAGAGATTGGGGGGCAATATGCGATGGATAAGCAAGGGCATGTAGTAAGCACAATACTGCACGTCGTCAAAATGGGTGATGTAAGCACCCGTATGCGATAATGAGTCCTTGTCACGTGCGCCCTCGGACAGGCGAGGGTGAAGACGGTTGGGCGCTCAACGTAGGTCAGCCTACATTGAAAGGATACTCTGTAGAGTATTCGCATCATCGTATTTCTCATGGGGTCAAATAGCTTGAGAAGAGAAGAGAGTATGCATCTCTCAACAGATCCGCTCAGCTACACCATCGTCTTCTTCTTTACCGGTCCCGAACGATCGTCGACCTTTTCCTTCACTTCGTTTCCTGCAGTCTTACGATCCATCATGATCGCGCCCTATTTTCGATCCACCTTCACATCGTGTCTACAGAGCCTACACTCGCTGCTCCGCTTATGCCGCCTCTTGTGATTCTGCCTCAGTGTAACATACACTGCGTCACTCCAAGACTTGCAGTTAAATGTAACCCACGTAGCCATATTCATAGTAGGTGCTGACGTGGCTGAAGAAGGAGTGAGTGTGATAGCAGGTCTTTGTCGCCGAGCATCGTCTTTCAGCAGTGTAATCGTGTTGTATAATTTCTTTTTGGAGTCTCCATCCCCACTTTCTGGACACGTCTCGCGTGGTCTTCGGGCGCTGAGCGTTTGAAGATCTTTGAGGGACTGCAACCAGTCTGACCCATGTTTTTCAGCAACCTCAAGCAACTTCGAGGCGCTGATGGTGGGTAGATGCCGTGGGTTGTCGGTATTTCGTGGTCTGGCCAGGCGTTGTCGCTTCGATAATGACGACGAGCAGACCCGACAGTGCGCATGGTCTTTTGCTGCACAGTAGGCATAGGCCAAGCATGGGAATGCAGTCTGCGTCATAGTGTTGGGTATTCTGTTTGACTTGATCCGGATGCGAAATGTGTGAGAATGTGACGTAGTGTGATGGTGGAATGTGGGTATGGAACCAGGACAAGTGTTTATATTTGGCTTGCCTCTTTTTTTTTGTCAATGACAGGTGACTGGATGACACTTCGTCAACTCAAGCTCCATGATACGGTGCTGTGATGATGTAAACCATGGTTCATAATGACCGAACGATTTGGACATTCAGCCTGTAGTTTTAACGGCAATTCAATACGTGTTGGGAATCAGAACACCTTGATTGACCTCTATTATCGGATTTTCTCATGTCATAAGTCATATCTACCGTCGCTGCTTCCTCGACCGCGCTCACCACGCGGCATCACATGACCGCGCTACCCACTTCGGTGAATACAGGAAGCTGCTCGACCAGTTTCCAAAACCTCAGCTAGTCCCTCCTTTCTCTTCTAACTCCCGTTGCCATAGTGAATCTTTCATCGTCCATCCGACCAGTGCTGCTCTTAACCTTCGCTACGATGCTCAGCCCAGCGGCAGACAACACGGCAAACGTCCCCCTGCCTTCACAGGAAGGCGCGACGTTGACCAAGCCAGGTACGCGCTCACTTCACTTTCTGACGTTTGAGCAACAACGTCGCCGGATTTCATCACACGCAGTCCCTTCTACTTGTGGCAGTATTAGTGTAGTCATCCCAATGTTAACTTGCAGCTCCAGCGGACTGGGCTCTTCACATGGTAGCTGCAGCTCTCAAGTTTTCCTCTTCAAACAGCGGTGCAGTCTCCACTTACAGCACGCCTGATGCCGCTCGCCTGGATATACTTGACGTACTGAACTGGCATGAGGCACACGATGAGTACGAGCGGCCTAACTTCACCAAATTCAGCTTCGACTTCACGCAAGCTATGCGCTTCCGTCGTGCACTAATCAACGACGTCTTCACTGCCCTTCATAAAGCAGGTACAGTCAGGGTAACTAGAGAGCCTAGTACGCCTCAAAGTGGAGTATTCAACGGGAAGCGCGTCAGTACCGATGGCAGGCACCGTAAAGCCTTTCCTGGCCCTTGGTTGTAGGCTAATACCTTCGGTAGGTGGCGGGCGTATGGCTGAACGGAAGCGATTCTGCAAGCGCGCAAATAGCTCCGACACCAGCATCGCGTCCGACGAGGACCCTGCGTTCTATGAGCAAGATAGCTTCTTTGCCAACAGCATGAGGTCTTTGATCGGCCAGTTCGAACATCCGATCGCAAGGTCCGCATTCGGGATCGCTAAACACAACGAGGCCGGAGAGAATGTGTTTGCAGAGAGTCCGCGCTTTGGTGGTCAAAGAGTGGAAAGCTTCAGAATTCTAACAATGAGAGATAGAGTATGGAAGATGAGAGATCGTGGGATATGCGAGTATCGTTCGAACTCTGGACAATCTGTGTCAGCTCGAAAAGATTAAGAGGAGAGGGGATACATGTTAAGCAAACTTTGAGATGCGTCGAGATCAGTGGGACGGAATCCAGATACTCACATACCAGTGCGCAACGATGAATGATGCATCTTGGTGAGGTTCTATAAGTCTTCATACATATCTTCGTAAATCTAAGTATTGTTCCTTGATGGCGTGGTCACAGCAGCACCCAATCCACAGCGACTAGCCACTTCTCTTGCCCTACATCAACCTCCCATGTAGGTGCGCGTACACCGACGGTACCACCAATCTTGACTCTTACACCTCTTGAGCCTCTTGCACCACCTTGTCCAGCGAAAACGACCCTCATCTCGCCGTCATCGCATATGACACTCGATGCCCTTGAAGCGTTATAAGCTCCTGGATCAGTATTGCCCCTCGCAAAAACAACACCACCAGCATAGCACACTACTCCATCCTCGTCGTCCTCATGGGCTCCACCTCTAGACAGATAACTGACTCTTATCCGTATCTTCACACCGTCATCCCTGTCCCGTCCACATGTGATGCCTCTATCCTGTGCCGCGTACCCTGTATTCGCCGTCTCGATAACCCAGCTCGATACTGTAGATGCGAGACCGCCGGAGATATATTTGCCGTTCTTCCTCGAAGGCGAGAATATCTCAGGCAGCGGTCTTGAAGGCTTCTGAGGAGAGGTTGGCAGCGCGGGGAGAATGAAATGCGGCCGATGTGGTGCGGATGCAGGTGCTAGCGTAGTAACAGCGACCGACGCAATATTTGGGAAAGGCGCAGGGGTGCGAGGTGGCGGTACCTTGAATCGACTCGTTGCTGAGGTATGCACAGAAAGGGGTGTTGAAGGATTTAATTGCTGTTGCTGGAGGGATGGTGAGCTTGGTGGTGACATGCGACGTCGCTTATTCGGAGCGACTGTCTCGAAAAGCATCTCATCGTCGTCTTCGTCTTCTTCTCCTTTGTTTTCGAGCTGGGGTCTAGGCTCATCGAACGGCGCGGCCTCATCCTCAATCGAGCGTATGACGCCATGATGAGGGCTAACTTCTTGCGCATCTGACGGACTTGATTGCGATGGCTCTTCTATGCTTTCGACCCTTTCGAGTTTCCTCCTTGGCTTTGGGCGGGGCGTGTAGTGCACATGTGTATCCTCCTGTGGTCTGCCCTGCTGCTCTCCGAGCCTTCCATGTTCCGAGGCGATAGGCTTTTGTGGCGGCGCTATGACAAAGCGTTTCGCAGGCGCCAACTTCTTGAATTGTAACTCTGTTTTTGGTGCAGGCGTCTTTGCAGAAGTAGGAGTTTGTATGGCGAGCGCATTGCGCAGGCTCGAATGCGGCTTGCGAGGCTTCTGCGCCGAAGACGCATTGGGTGCTAGGAAGCGGTGCGGGGAGAGCGTATGTGTTGGCATCTCAGTAGCGACATTGGTAGAAGGAGAAGCTTGGACTCGAAGGGTATGGGTATCTGGCTGCTTTGTGGTGCGAGTGAGAGTGTAGTGGCGATGTGCAGAGGCGGCGCGCAGCAGACGCGAAGACGCGGGGGCGCGCGGTCACGGGGCCAAGAGCGCTTTGCCAGATTTGTATGTCAGCATGTACGAACGGACCCCAGGGCGCGCGCAAACAATGTTCGCACAAAAAGCTACGGAAGCTCAACATGTTCATCAAGGTCGCGCTCAGATGTTGGCAGGATCTCCCGATGAGAGTTTCAATGTGTCACACAATGTCCAGGCCTCCTTACACAACGATCTGACAGCAATCTCCTTAGAATGTAAACAGTTGGGCATCAGCGCTGATGCAGAACGAATCGGCGTTCTTGATATTAAACATACCTTCGCGCTTCGGCGACACCAGCCATCTCATGGGAGCAGGTCGAGACCGGATGGAGGAGTGGAGTGATCTCATGGCACGATTGGCGCGCGGGAGATCAACGGTATCCCTGAGTCTGAGGTTGTTCCCGTAGAAACAACCGTGATGCTCGTGTCGAGAATAGCCTAGACTAGGCGCGGTCGGACAGTGAGAAAATTGCGTTGCAGCAATGCGACCAAGGCCCCAAAAGCGTGGGGTCGTAGTCTAGACAAGTTTTTATTGGAAATGCATGGGTAGGCGCGATCCCACGCGTGCAGTGAAGGGTAAGGGAACCAGGCGAAGTGAAACGGGACGATGATGTTGCGATACGAGTGTATACGTACGATGCATCCGTGCTGCGCGAATCTGACAAGCCCACACGATATGCAGGAGATGCAGGTGGATCCGTTACATCCGAGATGTGTTCCAAGGTTGCTGTAAAGTGAGGCGTAGACGTGAAGGACATGGGCCAAACCAGCCACACTTTTGCGAGGGGCCAAAACAAGAGCTCGCGACCTTGGAATAGCGCGATAAGGCGTTCGCAGGCCCAAACAAGGCTAAACAAAAAAGTCGAGCTGCAAGGTACGACGCTTAGTGATCTGACGGGGAAGATAGCGAAGTGGGTGGCAGGCTCACATGGTGGCCTGGTGATTGGTGCGGAGAGTTGAGCGCTAAGCCCTAGCGGAGCTAAGAGAGGCTGGAGGCTCCCAGCCACAGGATGCGTAACAGCGATTAGAACAACACCAGTTCTGCCCGACTGCCCTAAACAACTCGAGTCACATCCTCTGCCTCTGCACCGTCGTTCCTTTGCTTTTGCAGTCGCAGTTCATTCTCGCGCTTTCTTGTGCTGTCTCTCACTTACTCGGCTGGCAATTGCAGCGCATGCCCTCTATCACTGCCCGACTACGCTGCCCAGGCGGCTCCACCCCTCGTTCCTTCCACTTCCGCTCGACGCGCCTTCCCTCCCTCAGCAACACGACGTAGGGGAGACAGACACGACGGCCTCAGCATGGCGACCAAGGCAATGCACACCCCCGCCTTTGGCGGAGCCCACGCGGCCGGTATCTTTTCCGACATGACGGTCGACGGGCCGGTAATAGGCACCCTGGTTGTCATCATGGACCGCGCGAGGAACCTGCCCAACAAGAGGACAATGGGCAAACAGGACCCGTACTGCGCCGCGAGGCTGGGTAAAGAGGCTAAGAAGACAAAAACCGACAAGCGCGGAGGCCAGACACCGAAATGGTGAGTATGTCTTCCAGCACGAAAGCCTCACTTCTGACATATGCAGGGACCAAGAGTTGCGATTCACCGTCCACGACTCACCCGACTACAACCGCCTCAAGGTCAGCGTCTTCAACGACGACAAGAAGACGGAGCTGATTGGCGAAGCCTATGCCAACCTCCATTCTGTCATCACGCCCGGTGGAGGCCAGAGCGATGAGTGGCTTGGCCTCAATTGCAAGGGCAAGTACGCAGGTGAGATCCGCATGGAGATCACTTACTACGACACCCGTCCCAAGGCGGATAACCCGGTACAAGAGAAGAAGAGGGTTTTGACCAAGCCAGAGGGGCAGGCCGCTGTCGGCGGAGCGCGAGAGATGACACCCGTCAAGCGAAGGCCATTGCCCAGCGATCCCACAGGCGCGACCCCATCACCTGTTCATACACCAGAACACCGAGGATTGCGGGGTGTCCGCGCTGGCCCACGAGAGTTGGGATCACCGCGACATCAACAACCGCCAGTCGAAACGCCTCCCTCCCACCGCAGTCAGCCAGACGCGCCTGGTCGAAGACCCATACCAGATTCGTCACCACTGGCACCTACTCCAACATCGAGCCAGAGCACATCCCAGCGTCCTATGCCCCATTCCTCGTACAGCACGCCACCGAACCCGCGTTCGTCGAATCAGCGGATACCTCTGCCGAGAGAGGAGAGCTTCGACATGTCGTACGCAGCCCCCAAACCATACGAAGTGAAGCCAATCGACCCTCTCCCGCAACATGTGCGGCACTCAGAGCCAAGAAGGCTGTCGCAAGAGGACGGTCGATCGCCTCGCAGCCACCAACAGCAGCATCCTGCTGAGCCCGTTCACTCGCACTCTGCTCCAATCGTTCCCACCCAGCACAGTTATGAGCCCCCAGCGCAACAACAGCAGATTCAGAACCAGCAGAAGCAGATTGAATATTTGCAACAACAGTTACTGCAACATCAGCAACCTACGAGGGTTGAGCAGGCTCCTCAACCCCCTCCAGCACCCGTCCAGGATCAATACCAGGATCCTGCCTATCAAGTTGCGCCTTTGCGAAGCAGCCGTAGCCGCGACTATGGTCAAGACCAAGCGCCTCCACTCGACCAGTATTATGGCCAGAGGTTCATCGAGGCCCCTCCCCTGGAGGAAAGCCCTACGCACCGCAGGCGTAGTGCCATGCAGCCCATGGTCGAAGACGAGGACGACATGCCCCCACCGCCGCCTATGCATAAACGCAATGCAAGCACACTGCCTCATCCCCATCAAGAAAGCCAAGAGCGTTACCAGAACGAGGCACCAGCACCGCTCAGTTTTGCAGGACGATCTCGGGAGGACTCCCGCCGGATTAGCTTCGATGCTCCAATCCAGCAGTACGAGCATGCCGAATACGCGCCTCGACAACCTACTGAGCGCCGTTATACGCATCCTCGCATGCCAACCCAGCCATCGAGTCGCCCAGTGTCTCGGGATACCATGGTGCCATCTCCACTGCGACAAGAGCCTCTTCGACAAGAGCCTGTGCGGCAAGAGATACAAGCCTTGCCATCTAGTCTTATCCCGGGGCTCAGTCCTGTAAGACAAGAGATCGAGGCTCCACCTTATGAAGCGCCTCCTTCATATGAGCCTGCGCCCAGGCTACGTCACTACTCTGAACCTGCGGAGTATAGAGCAATCACGCAATTCGAGGCACCTGTGCAGTCACAGGAACTGGTCCACCATTCCGCTTACCAGACAAACGACTATTACCCTCACGATCCACCCGAGCAGCCAAGGCAGAGATCTCCTCCAGTCTACGACGTCGCGCCCATCGTCAAGCCGCGCGCTACGAGCCCTAATGTCAACTCTCGATACTCTCCCAACCCAGTCCAAGATCGGTACTCTCCGAACCCGGAGATGGACCGTTACTCTCCGAACCCAGTCAGCGATCGTTCCTCTAGGCTGCCTGCGCGAAGTATGCCGACGCGCAAGTCGGTTTCTCCTCGTCCACCACCTCCTGGAGAAGACTTTGGAGAACGGAGATTGTCTGGTATAGCATTCAACCCTGACAGCTTCGATGTTTACAACCCCAGGGTGTCCAAGTCGCCCATCCCTTCGGATGATGAACCCGAGCGTCCAGGTAGTCGCATGGAGTACAACGATAAGGGGCAGATCGTTACCTTCAGTGGACGTGTGGTTGATGCTTCGGACCATCTACCCATCGACAATTGGGCGCCGGAGCCTGTACCCAAAGGCACCGTGAAGGAGAAGGCTTCTCGTTCACGACCACAGCTGAATGGTAGCCGCGACCTCGAGGCTGCCATGCAACGCGAGGAGAGATACCAGCGGGAACGTGCCGACAGAGAGCGCATTCGCCATGCAGCGAGCATGAACTTTGACAATAGCAACGCGCTGGTCACTACGAGGCATGACTTTAACGATTACAACTCACAAGTGAATGCTGGCGCACTTGTTCTAGCTAATCAGCATCCTACACAACACAGCTCAGCTGGGCGCAGCGGACCCCAAAGGCGTGATCAGCAGCCACGCCCTGTTTCCGCCTATGATTCGGTGCCACAATACAACCTCCCCGATAGGCAGGTTCTTCGTGAGCGCGAGAACCCCAACAGCTATGGCAATAACGCTGGCTACGGTAGCCGCGGAACTCAGCGACACAGTGTAGCTGCACCACCCATCCCCGCCAAGGTGCCGATCGACATGGGCGGAGGCAGCTATGGCTCGCAGAATGACGACATGGCACTCAGCCTCGAACTCCAAAGTATCGACATCGGACCTGGATCTGGTGCCCGCAGGCCACGAGCCGCTAGACGACAGTACGGATTCTAATGGAAGATGCGAAACGTGGTTACGCTTCACAACTGACCTTTTTACGCTTCGATGGCGTTATACGATACGATAATGTTTTGTTTACTTCTGAGAGAAGCAGTATGCGAAGCAAGGAAGTAGGGAGTGGCGTTTTGAGTATTGTTTTCCCTTGGTGCTAGCTCGATGTCTGGCCTGAGGAGCCAGACATGTCGGAGTCCTTTTCTTTTCTTTCTTTCTCATTCTCTCTAGCTTCTTTCTTGTTTGTATACTTCCTTCTGAGTGGTCGGCTCCACGAGCTCGCAATAGACAGATATCCAGCGCCGAAATTATGCGCCCTTTTTTTCGTACAATAGTAATTCATACACTCTATACATTTTCGGCAGCTTCTGATCCAACTTTGAAAGTGTTGAAAAACTAAGCTTATACCAGACGAGTGTCCCCTTCACCTCGTCGTGGAACTGGCAGGGCCCGCCCAATCTGTCGAGAATACAGCCTTCCATGACCCGGTCATTACTAACCTCCATTTCCATCCGCCACTTGCATTGATCTCTTATCAGCTTCGCCGCTTTCCTCTCATCCTTACCTCACACTCTCCCTCCGCCTCCTCATTTCGTCCCTAAAAACCGCAACCGCAACCCCCAAGCCAGACATCTCCAAATTCCACACAGCTCTTATCCGGAAGCTCATGACAGCATCTCTGGCACTGTGTCTCACACGCAAACCAAGCTGCTTTAGCGCTTGGCCTTGAGTTTTCCCAGGCAAGCCGAGAATCGCTTTTCTCGCCGGCACGTCATGAGGTCCCACGGTAAGAACGGCTTTTATACGCCCCCGCCGTTGGCTTCCTTGGGATCGGGGTCTGCGTCTGTCGTCCAGCCGATGTTCATGTCTTGGCCTTTGCATAGATCTGGATGGATGGTTTCAAAGTGTTCTGATATGTTTGTTGGTACCGAGTCATGAGGAAGCAGGAAGGAGAAAGGGAGGGTGAAGAGGAGAAGGGGTAGGTCAATACTTTTGATCAGATCAATGCGTTTCTTTTCTTTTTTCGTGAGTTTCTTTGGCGACTCTGGGGAGAGGTCATCTGGTGGTGTGGACTCGTCAATGGGCTTCAAGGCGGCTTCCGTCTGTCCCATTGTGTGCGTTTTCTTGCATTGTTGAGATTATACGAGGATGATGAAAACATGTGGGTGTGTTGCTGGGTTTTATGAGGTGGACGAGTCATTATATATTCTTTCACTGTGTTGGTATGACACTCGCAATGATTCTGGAAGCATATAATTTGGTTTAGATGACTGTAGACGAACACATGAGTGATATAAGGCCCGGTTGCGACCTCAATCATGTCATACGTATTCTTTTGAAGAGGGACATCGGGTATTATCCACGTCACTATGCGATCGTCTCGCTGCGACTACGGCCATCCCAACAAAGTTCACTTTTGTGCGTTGATCTAATTCTTGGCTGATATCTGTATCAGAATTCTCAGCATTTGGGCGAGCGACGGTGAATTTGGATCAGGTGATTTGGTGACAAACTTGCGTCGTCAGAGCAAGACTTTGTTGAGTTTATGTAAAAATGCCAGAGTGACTCTCATAGCAGACGCTGACTGATGTGTTGGTGTGAGTAACCGAAAAAGATACTTACAGTCACAAACAAAGGTGCTTAATATGACTTCAGGTCTGACTAGCATCACTCGGGTACTGGAGATATCATTGGAATCCGAAAACGATTGGTGGGAGCTCGATCTTAGAGAATGACGCTAAATTCAATGATAGAGAGCGTGATTACAAGAATGACTCAGATGAAAATGTAGCAGGAGTAAAGCATGTTGAGATACTTTACTGTAATGTTACCTGCGGCTGTTGAAGTCAGGCTTTGTAAAAGAAGTAAAGGCTTTACTGCTTACAACCTCTTTTGTTAAGGAGGGTTTATGCTTGCTGCATCTTTTCAGTAATCATCCCCACGGGAGATGACCTCTTTGCAGTTGGGCCGAAGCAGGACAGTCTACAGTGAGCACAGCATTAGCTTCCCAAACAAACTCACCATCAGACCAGAAACTTACGTGTTCAAATTGGGCAATGTAAGATCCGCGTACGTCAACAAGCGGAACATACGACTCAACGATGCCACTGTTGATGAGTGATCTCATGCCGAGATGATAGCTCTTCATACCAGGAATGCGTTCCAATTGACGACGCGCAAAGACCAGAGTACCAAAGTTCTCATCGATAGTTTTCAGGAGAGACTTGGCAGATGCATTAGGAAGCCCAGTGGCTTTGACATGTTCGTTGCGTCCATAACCGTAGACGCCAACGTCATCTCGAAGGTAGGCTTTGCCCGTACTGCCGAACGTCTCGATTGCGAAGATCTCGCCTTCTTCCATGCGTTGGTCCGTCTTCGTCTTGACGAAGGGTACTTGTTTGTCACCGTGGATGTGGTAGCGCAGAATGTTGTGACCAGTAATGTTACGGACCGCTTTTACGGGGATAGTTTTGCCCTTTAGCTCGACTTCGTAGCTCTCCATCACTTCCTGGATAGCTTCACTGATATGGTCGATCCTCGCGTCAATACCAGCTTCCTATCAGCGCATGTTAGCAAGGGTGCAGATACGCACATCAATCCCATTCACCTTTAGCCCGATATCGGTGGCTGCTCTTACGGCTGCGAGCAAGTTGTCATGGACGGGGTTAGCAGCCACGGTAAAGGCACTGTCAACAATTCTGCCGTTCACATGGACGCCGAAGTCCACTTTGAGTACATCGTCATGCTGAAGAAAGACTTCTTTCGCTCCTGCATTAGGCGTCCAATGAGCGCCAACGTGGTTCAGGCAAAGCCCCGTCGGAAATGCGAGCCCGGCCTTGAGACTATCACCAGGCTCGAGGCCATGGTGCCCAGTGAGGGCACGTACACTGTCATCAATCTCTTCAGCGAGATGAGTTATGGAGACCCCAGGCTTCGCGAGCTTCTGTGCATAGTGACGAACCTGACGATGGATCTCCGCAGCTTTACGATAGTCTTTGAGAAAATTATCGTCCATGTCAATGATAGCTGCTTGATGTCGAAGCTCTTCAGCTGTCGTACGTTGTAAATTATCATATTTTGCTTCATATTCGACGATTTGGCCTTCGGGGTACGGGTGTTCTCCGAACAGGTCTGTAAGTGGAACCCTGGGTGGGAATGACTGCTGGGTAGCTACCCTCTTCTTGTTCTTTCTCTTACTGCGCTTTCTTTTCTTCTTAGCGCCTAGATATGTTAGCAATGGCATCGTAGGTTGAAGAAGTTAGCCCACCATCACTCGTCTTCACGTCAGCGCTGGTGCTCTCATTGTCGTCGTCGTCGTCGTCATCTCCGTTTTCTCCTTGGCCTTCGAGCATGCTATGAAGCAGGCCGCTCGCAGCGGCTGACTTGGGAGGATTGACAATAGCAATTGCGGCGGAATTTGCAGACCCTGTGAGAGCTGTCAGACAGCTGTCATAGCACAGTCAGTCTTGATGTGCCCGTACCGTTGGGACCTTGGCGCTGATCTTCCGGAGATTTGGAGCCCATGACTGATCTAGAGCAGTAGTCATGAGGTTTACAAGGTATGGGGTGTAAAGAGCATCAGTAATGTGAGCAGCTCAGTGCTGACATGTTGAGTGGCACGGTCCCTGCAAGTTAGCGGGGTTATTGACGCTTAACCAGATCCGGCTTGAGTACTGAAACAATGTCCAGCCACCTGCTTCCGACAACAACATTCTCTTATAAAATGGTGCATGTTTCCAAGACTTGCCGAGTCTGCACAGTTGAAAGAAGGGCTACAGCTGTATATCAAGATGCAGCCCATGTCTGATCAGTCTACTTGGATGGTGGCTTCCCAACTGTACTCTAGGCCACCACGGGCTGTTGAGCAACACAACAATTATCTGAGGTTTTCGTCAAAGTCCTTCAAGGCCTGAGAACAGTTCTCTTGAAACAGATGCCCGTACTCGGTTCCTTGCTCTAGTCGCCGACCACGAATCCCCTTTGGAATAGCCAATCAACCTCCCTCAAAGATTGCGCGCTTTTTGTGTACCATATTGGCGCTAGCCCAGAATTTGCAAATCCCATTTGGGGGCTCAAGTTCTTTCTTGCACGGGCCCAAGACCTTAGATTAGATTTGGGAAGTGACTGTACTGCTTATACGTAACGTAAGCTGAACTACCTTCGACCCGATTGTAAGAGCCTTTCTCTATGTATCCAGTGTCATTTCATCTTTTAATATTCCCATCCCCTTCACGAAGGATCCTTCAGATAGCACATTTCTGATTCGGTCTGTTGATCGACCAAGCGCTGTGGTGGGGAGCGATGGGGACAGCTACTGGGAGATCATGAATATCGCATCGAGCCGCGCATATGAGTAATACGAGGTCATCGGAGAATTTAGCCGTTGCTCGACCTTGTCAGCAGTTGCGTTGACTCTTTTTGTGAGGTCCGAGCAGCATCATGACTCTGCTCTTCGAGAACACCTAGGGAGCGATAGTCACCGAAAAACGTCCCTAGGTGTAGGAACACGACCTCTGCTCACAAAATGCCTGCCCCAAAGGGCTTCTCTAGTATAAACCACTAGAAATTGTAGTGCAACTGTACATTGCCTTGATAGGTTGTCAGCTATTCAATGTGCCAACTGCTGTGCCTGTCTTTCGTACATGACCTAGAGTCTTACCCGCTGCTGCCGTCTCGCCAATGGATTTCGCTTTCAGAACGTAAGATGCCGTGCAGTTGGTAGCAAGGGTTGGATGTGCTGACTTTGAATCCGAAGGACTCCACACCAAGTTGTCGATTGGCCCGCTTCGGTGCTATGCCGGATTAGGTCTAGGCATCTCGTCTGGAGCAGATCCCTGTACGCAAAATGCTGATCATCGAACTTTCACACTCACGCTACAAAGTAATACACCGACGTCGTGGACCCTTCGCAAGATCCAGATTGTGTTTCGCTCAAGTTTTTCAATCCCGGTCGTATACACACTATGACGGACCCCAACCCTACGATGGACACTTCATCAGCCACGCAGTCGGATCCATCAAGCGCCTCACCACCATCGCCGGCACAAACACAAAACCCTCAGCCGGTATCCGCTTCTTCAACAGCGAGCAAAGCCCCATCACCGGCATGCGCTCAATGTGGAAAATCACCAGATTCAATTAAGCAGTGCATCAAGTGCCACAGCGTAACTTATTGCAACAAAGACTGCCAGAAGGCACATTTCAAGGCGCACAAGAAGGCATGCCCTATCTTGGCGCAAGAGTACGTGAAACTGCATGAGCCGAAGATGGCAAGTCGGTCGAGTGGGGCAGCAAAGGGTGAAGGAAGGGATCGAGGATTGCAAAAGTGGCAGGTATGTGTGTTGAGAAGAAGTGAAAGGGGGACATTGCTAATGTTTTTAAAGTTTGACACCTAAGATTTTACGTGGAGATTGGAATGAAGGGAGTAGTGGAGAGAGATGAGCAGCATGCAAGAAAAAACAGGCAGGCATCGTGGACACAAATGCCCTGAATTTGGGGAAGTTGAGGGGGACGGATTGACACCAGGACTAAAATCCTATGACATGACCGGCTCAGTTTATTCCCGGAGGAATATTAGGGGGAGGGGTTGACGAGGACATTTCCAGCGCATTGACTTCCCATTAGTCACCCGATAATAATCTAGGGTGTTGAGGCCGTTACGAATTGACCGAATGAAACGATCAGTCAACGTCTTTCTTCAGTGCCGACCGATGTACAGGGTAGCAGAGCGGTCGCTTAGTGGCTGTTGTAAGGCGCCGTGTGCCCTGGCGGCTGACGCGCAGCACACGGATCGGCCGCACACTCGGTAGCAAAATGTTATGGTTTCCATCGCCGTGAAGACGTGAACCTTAATGCAATAGCCGTAGCAGTAAGATCCACACATGGTAGGATAAGCCGTAATGAGCAACATGGGGATGGAGATGAAGGGGAGGAAGCAGAACTCAAGGCTTATCCGCAAAGGCGTCTAGCCCAAAAGGAACGACTGAAAAGACAGTCATATAATGGACGCATCGGTCTTGCTAGACAGTAGAGACATCTCGATGGGGATTCTAGACTCGCATGGCCCCCTTCCCAATAGGGACTGGCGTGTCGCGGCAGCTGTGCGTGGCTGTCCTGTGCAACTGCGGGTAGATGGCCTTCTCGAACCCAGGGCAGGGCAAGGGTATGCGCAGCTCGAGCGCGGGTGCACGCTCAGACGAAAGAATGGTGTTTTGGTTTAGGTTTTAGGTTTCGGGTATTGCCAGCGAGCAGAGGCAAGACGATGGCCGGATGAATGCACATGAAAAGCGGCGGCAGAAGCAGCGATATCAATACAGCTGCAGCGCACCAGAAATGGATGGGTGCAGCGGTCTACACTGGTTCGCTGCAGCTGTGGGCATGTATGCGATGCATCGTATAGAAGGGCTAGTCGGACTTGTCGTGCAGTAGGGATGTGACCCACCAGCAGAAGATTCGGTGCAAATAATCCGCACGGCGACCGGGCGTGGTGGCAGTTGAGACAGCCACGCCCAAGTCAGCCGTCTTTACAACGAGGCTCTCGCGGGCTGATGACATGGACGTGGCAGGGAAGACCATAGTGATGGACGCGATCAGGCCATGTACGAAGGATGTGAATTGCTTGTGGCCGAGGTCTAGAACTCTGTGCTGAGACCCTGGCGCCCACAAAGGCGCTAGTATCAACTGCAGCGAACATCGGGTATTCACTCCGCGAGCCCACCGTAAGCTACCACACACTTGCTCTCTCTTACCCTGGGCCTGTCTGCTACTGCCAGCTGCTGTTACATTCGCATCTCTGGTGCCAGCATCGGCCGTCGCTCTCCACCGCGCGCACTCGCTACTGTTTCACTCGCTGATCGCCCTTCTTCCTTCGTCCTGTCAATACTTCCCACGCGGCCGTTTATTGCCGCCCCGCACCAGAGCTAAAGCCGTTTGTTCCTGGACGCCAGATCTTTCAGCCACGTCTCTGTGCGCCTGTCCATCCCACTTGCCCAGCATAGCGTGACTGTGCTGCGCATTGCCTGCAAACATCAGATACCTCTTCTGCCATGACCGATCCCAATTCCCAGTCACATGTCCTTCAGCACCTCCACCCTGACACTGCCCCTCTTCCCCTTCCACATCTGTCTCGCCAATCCATCCAGCCCAGCTCCATTCCAGCAACGCCTGATGAGGGTGTAGAAGCGGGCCCTTGCTCCGACATATCGGTCCCCAGCGATATCTCTTCGTTTCTCGACGCTTCCCTGCCGCAGCCCTTCCCGCTGCCTTCCGCAATACCCCAGCCGCTTAGGACTCCCATCACCGAGGATCGACCATATCTCGATCTCGATCTGACCCTCAACCTACCAGCCAGTAGCCCTTCACTCTCTACACAGACAGTACTCAAGACCACGCACAATTTACGCCTACCCTCTTTCGATGTGCTAGGCATAGCCGCGCCCCACCCTGACCGTATCTTATTGCGAACCGGCCTGCCCTTCTCTCCACTTGGCGCTGGTCCTCTATCAAAGCCAGAAGATCCTCTCCATGCACTCAGCCCACCGCTTGACAATTACAAGCACGCTGTCGGAGACACCCACACCCCCGTCACCAGTCCGAAGGCAGCAAGAGCCCACGTGGGACGTCTTGTGCCCACTTACACGCCTCCTTCGGACTCGGAGCCGGGGACGATCAATTGGGGATCCTTTGTGAACGATTGCGCTGCAGGGTTAGGTTCCCCTCCGAATTCCGACCCTGGCGTCTCACCGAGCCTGAACACCACTGCCAGTGCATCTGCTCCTGCGCAAGCGCCAATTATCGTGCCGACCCATAGCGACTTTGACAACGCCTTAAGAATGGCAGCGTGGATAGAAGAGGCCAAAAACGCTATCAGTAAGTCACCTTTTATGTTCAACCCTCCACCGTACTAAGCAGCCATAGTACATGAGTCCGGATGTCTAGCCTTGGACTCTGTCAAGATACTATCTCATGCCCTCCCCTGCCCCTCAACAACAGGTCACGTATTTGGACAGGTCATCGCTTCGATACATGACAGATCGTCGACACAAACTTCATGGATCAATGTGTTCCATGCTCTTCCCGGACGCTACACGCTCTTGGACTTACCCAAGTCACCACCGTCGACACCGGGCCCTGCTGTGGGAGGAGACTCGTATTTCACAAGCAAGGTCTTTGACAGTGCCGTCGCTATACCTGACTACCAGCTCGACTCAAAACTTCTGCCTCCATCGCCTAGGCCTGTGGTACCGCCAGGTAGTATCAACGTATCTATCGTCGAGAGATACATTCCGCCCACCAACACAAATGAGTTTGCCGAAATGTTCACGTTTCGGGGGCGATCCTTGTTGTACGACCGCTTGGTCGAGCTTTCCAGTGACGACGGCATCTTGCTATTCATCTATCCGACCAAAGCAGGTGCCAAGACGTTCATGAGACAATACCTTGGACCCATCCTGGATCCGCTTCTGCGCACCGTGACAGTGGTACATGAGCTTCATTCTGAGCTGGGAAGAAACATCGGCCAGATGAGTTCGGTAAATTACCTGGACGAATACGGCCATCTCGAATCTCAAGTACGAAACTTTTGCGAAACCATGGGCGACCGCCAAGCGAACCCCGATAAAAGAGCGGTTTACGAGGTCATCCATGCAGCGAAAGAGGAGATATTACTGGAAAGGTCGGCATGGGCGGACGATTGGTGGATCAAGCAAGAGAAACCAAGAGTGCGAGATGTCGTCATGAAGTACTTCAGCAAATCGAGGAAGCTTCCGTCGGGCGAGATGAGCGCTGCGACGCTGATTCAACACGTGCTCGATGGCGTATCAAAGCGGGAGTATCAGGACGGAGGGCCTACCAAGGGCGTAGAGGTGGGCGTTTTCATTGTCAAAAAGACCAAAGCTGTGAAGACTACGGAACAATTATGACGCATTGGCATAACACCTGCAGGAGTCTCTGAAGGGGTCATCTTGAGGCACAATGATTTGGCAGCATTGGGCTCATAAGACTGCATTTTTCTGCATAACACTGCGAGTACCTCCACTATTCTTCGCATAGTAGCATTGCGCGGCGTTTAGCAGCATTCGGCAAGACCTGTCTGGAACAGATACCAAAAGGAAGCGAAAAAAACACTAATGATAATACCCTGTAATATTTCATTATCAGACAAGAGTTTCATCATCCGACAGAAAGCTGAAATACCGGATACCGATCCGAAGATTTTTTTTTATGAATATTGACAATCACTGTGATTTTATTTCCTGAGGTGTGTGCATAAAAGCCCTGCCAACGTTTCTTCCTAGTTTATGGCGGGGCTACCCTAGAAACGCCAAGGCTTTAGCGCGGAAATCCACCGTTTGCTCACTTTGCTGCTGCTCCCTTCACGGTCCACGCGCAGCGCGCGTATAGAACCTCGGAAGATCAGTAATTCTTTGCACCATATAAGAAAAGGAGCAGAAAAAAGATCTCCAAGGACGAAGATTTCACCCGAGATTAGCTTTCCGATCACAAAGTGGGGGCGGGTATGTGTATTATCTTTTTCTCCCTCTCTCTTTTTCCTCCCCTAGTTCATGCGCGCTTTTCTTACTTGCTGCGGCTACTGCAACCGCCGACGCCGACGGCCGCTGCTTGCGTATTTTCGCATGCGTGACACAAGTGCAGGATTGCGCGTGTTTGTCGATCACAGAAGAATCGAGACTCTCAGCCTGTGGAAACATGGTGGAGACTTGATGTTGCATCTTTCTCTTCCTTCGATCCTTACGCATGATTCACGTTGGGAGATGGGGTGCTGATGCTGAATGGACAACTGACTCACGCAGGTTGAGAGATACTTGGTTGCAAACACTTATCTACCATACGGAGTGACTGCACGTAGAGGTCTCGTGACTACATTCTGACCTCCGCTTTTGGGGGAGTAGTACGACAAGAGCTGAGAAACAGACGTAGTAGCAATCATGCATGTAAGCTTCATTCATGTTCAAGTTTTGACAATCCACATTCCTTTCCGCCATTCTCTTTTCTACCATTTAATCATCATCTTCTTTCTCTACTATCCTCCTCAATCTCCAACCTCGAACACCACCCTCTTCCTCTACATCCATACCCACCCTCCTCCCCACAACACCCCCCTCTCTCCTAACACACACCCCGTCTAGATCAAAACCCCGCAATCCGCTCTCCTCACCAACCACGAAGTCCTCCTGCACCTCCTCGCCGAAGACGCCGAATATATGGGCACCGACTCGACAGACCGCAAACGCAAAAAGCCCTCTGGCCTTAACCACATGCTCCGCGATGGCCTCGCCTACCTGCAAACCCCAGACTACACGACCCCGGCTCTCGTCGAGATGCATCCGGACCGGCCCATGACGCTGTACAAGGGCCCGAATAGTTTGTTTAGAGCGCTTGCGCCAAAGTATCGACTGAACAAGGCGGAGTATCTCCAGATTTATAATCTGAGACCCACGACGCAGGTTATGCTTGAGTTGGTTATTGAGGAGGTATGTTTGTTGCCTTTCGTTTTGTCTCTTAAGTCGCTAGAATCTGGTGTTATTTTCTGGTGAGACTAGCGCTAATTAAATGCTAGGCTGGTACGCGGTTCACGGAAGATGAACTTCATGATATTCTTGCCATTATCCAGCTGGTCTTTGATGAAGAGGAGGCGAACATCCCGGCTGGAGTCGAGCACATGGAGATGCCCAAGATTGCGAACAAGTTGTTGGGCGCGAATAAGAAGAGGAGAAAGGTTAAGCGAAAGGTTTAGATGGAGGTTATGTGGGAGAGGAGAATTATGAGATGGGGAGAAAAAGAATGTATACCAGAGAGGTATGAAAGGGATGATCACTGGAAAATGAAGAGATTGAAGCTGGGTAATGACAATGTCCCGAAACCAAGAGACACCAGTGCAATATTGAGGCGTAACTCGGCAAACGTACAACATCATCAGGCGAGCAAGAATGAACTTTTTGAACATGTAATTGTATGCTACCAACAGGCGGGTATCCATCCACCGCATCCCCATCATGCAACGTGAAAAAGGACTGGAAAGGTAAAACTACACAAAAATGTCCCGAACCCACATGCGCCACTCGCCCCGAAACATGACAAGCTCAAACCCAGAAGAACGCCATGTGCCCATTTTGTTTCAGAACATGGCTACAGATACAATTCGCCGCGTCGTCCATGGTGCATCTAGTCCTTGCTCTTCTTCTTTTTCTTCTTCTCTACCTTTTCGTCACCATCGTCAGCTTTCCGCTTCTTGCTGTCCTTGGTTTCTTTCTCGGCCTTCTTTGCCTCCTTAGCAGCCTTCTTCGCCTCCTTGGCTTCGCGCTTTGCGGCGCGCTCTGCTTTCCGGGCCTTCTTGGCTTCCTTCTCAGCTTTCTTGGAGGCCTTGTCACCCTTTCCGGCGCTCTTCTCTTCCGATTCGGAGTCTGACCCTGAAGCGGCGTCGGCGTCTGCCATGGTCTCGTCCTCGTCGCTACCGACCTCTTGTACTAGCTTCTTGGGTGTGCCGTTGACCTTGGCCGACTTGGACTTCTTGGGCGCAGGCGCATCGGCGGCGGGCTCGTCGCCCGTAAGGCCATCGGCGTCTGGGTTGTACTTCCGCGCTTCCTTGACCTCCCACTTCTTCTGTCCGCCGAGCGCAGTCTGGTTGGCATTGGCCAAGCTCTTAAGTGGCTTGCCCTCGAGTGCGCGGAGTCTCCTCTCGATTGTGAGGCGTGCGTCGCGACCGAGCTGGGACTTCTCTTCTTCGGTAGGCTCCTTGGCTGTGTTCTCGGAAGACACACCCCAGGTGCTGAGGGCATCGACACGCAGACCCAAAGCGGACTTGGCAGCGAGCATACGGGCGATCTTACCCTTGTTCTTTCCGGTAGCTTGTCCGATAAGGGAAGCATGGTAGATAAGCTAGCAAAGTCAGCACTGGCAAAGCAGAGGTGAAACGGTGAGATACTTACACCGTACTTGGGTGTGTCGTGCTTGGTCTTGAGAGCACGGAAAAGAGCCTTCTCGGCACCGAGAATTTGAATGGTGGAACCGGGTGACTTGGCGAGGTTCATGAGGGATCCGGCGTGGGCGATAAGACGCGCACCGACAAGCTCACCAACAAGAGCAGTCAGGTTGGGGGCAAGGGCTTGCATGCGGTTTGACAGGTAGTTTCCGAGGTTTTGACGGTGCTCGGTCAGGTCGATGACCTGCTCAGCGAGGGCAGAGGTGGTTTCCAGGTCCTCATCGGTGATTTCAGTACCCATGGATATTTCTGCAGCAGCCTTGACAGCAGCCTGAAATTCGAAGTCAGTGCATGTTCTGCATGTTGAAAGTACTTGAGTTTCTTACCTCAATCTCCTCTGGCAGAATCTCGGAGAGGTCGCTCTCGCGAGCGTTGGTGCGGAAGCCCATCTTGAGGACGACACGGGCTAGGTAAATTAGCAGACATTCACGCCAAGACTGCGGAAGACTTACAGTAAGCGAGGTTGTCGTTGAGGATCTTCGCGAGCTCGGGGAAATGCCATCCGTACCACTCCTTGACTCGCATGGCGTATGTGTTGAGCTGCTTGTCCAGGACATCGAGCGAAGCAATGCTCTGGATAATCATGGTGTCGACCTTGTCGGGGGAGAAGCGCAGCTTGTGTCGCGACAGGGAGTGAGCAAGACCCAATCGGGTCGCGGCTTCCTCAGCGGGAAGTAGGTCGGGAAGGAGCGACGTCAGATTCTCGCGGATCGCACGGAAAACGTCCTGGGTGGACGAGTCTGATACCGTCTTGAGAGAGAGACCTGGAAGTTGCGCAATCGAGTTGGAGAGCTTAGGGTCGGCGACGGCCACTTGAGTAATGTCAGTTAAACGTTCCCAAATTTGAGTCGCTAATAAGCGTACAAGTAGCTTTGGTCTCATCCTTCAACTCCTCCAGCAGAGACGACAGCATAGGCGTGACCTTGCCATCGTGGAGGGCGGCAGCCTGCTCGAGAGCATCGACGGCGCTTCCGAACTTGGCAAACTTCTTCAGCTTGAGCTGCTCAACTACGCTCGACACGTCCTTGGTCTCTGAGCCCAAAAGCTTCTTGTCCTTGGACTTGAGCAGGACGTAACCCGCCGAGGTTTCCGAGAGAATAAAAAGACCCATTTTGCGTGTACTCGGTCGTGGAAAAGTCCAATGGGTATCGCGATTCGCGCAGCGCAACTACCCTAGGTGGTATATTTCGACGTCGTGTGGGAAGTCGCGATGGGGGTTGTCGCAAGCTTCGAGCGTGCAGAATCCCAGCTCGAACTTTTTCCTGAGCTCGGGCCTCCGGGCCAACGCTAACCCCGGAACGCGCAAGCTCAGTTTCTGGTACAGAGTGACGAACAGCAAGCTAGCACATGCAAGCGAATGCTGCTCAAGGCCATTGAGTTGCTGGAATTATACCTACAACCATGGTAGCATAGCCTCGCTTTTTTTGCCCACTGCATCCGCCATGTCGTCTGGCGGCGAACGCAAAGTCTCCGACTCCCTCAGCCGGAGCAAGAGAGGAACCACTCCACGCCTCGCTGATCTGGGCGAGTCACCACGAACACCGCTCCTTCGTTCCATCTCGTCTACCTTTGGCTCGCCCGGTGGCTCCTTCCGCACCGAAGACGAATACGTCGTGATTGAAGTCGGCTCGCGCTTTGTGCGTGGCGGCTTCCCTGGCGAAAGTGCCCCGCGATGCACCCTCCCCTTCAGGCCCGACGACCAGCGTAGGGTGGGCGACTACAGGCAGTGGGATCCTGAATACGCACAGAAGAGAAGAAAGCGGAAGAGGGGTGAGGAATGGGGACAAGGGCATGAGCTATACCGAATGGACCTGACCAAGGTCGATTTGGGACTGGTAGAGGACAAGTTCGAGAGGGCCATGAGGGAGGCGTACAACAAATACTTCTTGCTGGATACAAAGCCGAGGAGGGTGTTACTTGCTATGCCCCCGCGTATGCCGCACGCGCTCATGTCGACATTTATGGACGTGCTCTTCACGAGCTTCCAAGCACCGAGCATCACCCTCATGTCTACGCCAGTACTATCGGCCGTAGCAGCAGGGCTGCGATCGGCTTTGATTGTAGACATTGGTTGGGCCGAAACCCTAGTCACCGCAGTATACGAGTATCGGGAAGTATCAGAAAGACGCAGTGTGCGCGCAGGAAAGATGCTGAGCGAGGAGATGGCCAAGCTGCTGAACGCCGAACTTGACGATGCTGAGCCTGGTGCGCCAAAGGCAGACGTCTCGTTTGAGGAAGCAGAAGAGGTTCTCATCCGTGTCGGATGGTGCAAACCCATCCCTGGATCGAACCGTAGAACCGTATACTTTCCCGCACGAGAAGCGCCCGTGTTTGAGGAATTCGAAGACGCCGTCGAGTCACCGCCGCCCACTGTCACCATACCCTTCCCGAAGCACACGCCGCCCACCGACCTCACAATACCTTTCGCATCGCTCGCCAAGCCCACCGACGCTGCTCTCTTTGCACCCGAGCTATCAATAAGCGAATTCGACGATGAAGACCTTCCGCTGCACCACCTCATATACCGCGCCCTTGTACAGCTTCCAGTAGACGTCCGTCGCTTATGCATGTCACGCATAGTAATTACCGGCGGCGTCTCAAACCTCCCCGGACTCAAGACCCGTATACTCAAAGAGCTGGATGCTCTGGTGCAAGCAAAGGGCTGGGATCCGGTGAAGAGTTACGGTAGAGCAAGTGCACGTCGTGAGGAGAAGCTACGCAATCAGCGTGAGAACATGGAGATGCGTCGGCAAGAAGGCGAGGATACTGTCGCGTCCTCTCTTGACCAGGATGGTCATGCTACAACAGTGCCAGCAGCCTTCCAACCGCCCGAAGAAGATGCAATTGATGCAAAATTCGCCCAGATGGCTCTTCGCAATGGCCCGCCTCGTGCGAGTCTCGTAGGTGGCGTCATCAGAGGTATCGAGACATTGGGCCCGTGGGCAGGCGCAAGTCTTGTCGCACAGCAACGCATCAAGGGCATCGTGGAAGTCGAGCGCGAAAGGTACCTCAAAGATGGCTTGCAGGGTGCATCACGTGAGAAAGAGATCTCTGTCATTGCGCAAAGACAAAGTATGGGACCAGGACTGTCTACGAAAGGTGGGGAGAGAGCTAGTTGGACATTAGGAGTATGGGCATGAAGTGTGAGCGAACTGTTATATTGTGCTTGTTGTTTCGCGCTTGATACCCCTAGCAGTCATCTCACTTCTTCACCATGTTCCGCTCAATCGTCTCATTCCTGCAACCCATACATTTCATCTTTAGCTCCTGCCTTTGCAAGCAAGTGCTGGCTTGGCGTGCGTTCCGATTTACGTCTCGCTAGGGGGCGGCCCTCATCAAGGAAGCGAGGAGATCGTAACGAAACCAGTCCAAATTACCAGAGAAGTTTGGTGAAGAAGCCCGATGGTGTGTTCGTGCTCTCATGTGGGCTTCCTGCTTACGTTGATATTCCAGTCATGTCCTTTTGTCAATAGCCCTTAACACCTACAAATACACAGGTACGCTATTGGCGTTATGCGGTTCAAAGCCGCAAGCGCACAAATGTGCATCTCTTCAAATCTTCATCTCTGCATCCCGTCAATGTGTTAATTTGCGTACGGCCGTTCCATTGGCCGTTCGCACATGCATCTTTCAGCCTTTTCTTGGCCCGACACCTCCCATGCCAGCAGCCACGGCATGTCTACCCAATTGCGGGCGGCTAGTATCCACTCTCATTACACGTTGCTCTATCAGTGGTCGTCTGGGTGTGGCTTCCAGGCAACAAGGCATCTCTGCAAGTCTCCAAGTCCGTAAGTGTGCGAACCGGTAGATGGTTAACCATGTAAGCCGTCGCGCTAAGCAACCCTCCAGCTACGATGCATGGTTGGTGAATGTGTTATATGGTCCGGATGCTTGCTCCATCTTCGTCCTTTTCGTCCTTCCACTTCAGTCTCACCATGGCGACCCAGACCTCCGATAGTCCTCCAGATTACATCAGCCTCTCAGATCGTTCACTTATTACTGAGGGACGCACTTCACTTACCACAAGCAAATCGGGCGCGCAAACTGAGCCCGATACGAACGACGCCGCAATCGGGCCTGGAGATTATTTGTCCCCGCCTTTAGGGTTCGATATTACCAAACCCCAATCCAATCATTCCCCCGAGGCATATGCTCGAGAGAACAGTCTCTCGGGACCTTTCTCCACTGATTTCTCTTAGCAAGATTCTCTTGACACTATCCTCGGATTTTCATCAGAAGACGTCAGCATCCTACAACTAGACGAACGAGCCCCAGTATCTTCAAGTGCCGATGCCCGACAAGCAAGACGCTATAGTCGCTCGCGAACTCGTTCTACAATGCACAACACTCGGCCGAGGCAAGAAAACAGGTTTCCTTGTCCTTTTCGAAGTGAAAAGGTCAGGCCTGAACCTGGATATTCGTGCAGGGCCGTCCCAGTAACGACCGTGTCTGCACTCCGAAAACACTTGACGAGTAGACTACCAGGGAGGCCTCCACATTTGCCTTTTTAAAAGCTTTGTCCAACTTGAAAGGAATATATACTATGCGAGAAAGAATTCGATGAACACCACGGCACCGATGGCCTGAGATGCTACAACCCAAGATAGCAGCGCAGGGGGGACGCACAATAGGAGCAATACGATGGTCTTTTCAAGAAGATGTTATATTTTGTGTCAAAACAGGGTAAGGAGCAATGTTTCTTTACCTGTATTTTAGCAATCTGACTATGCTGACGCAAACGCATAGCATCCGAACATGAGCATTCGAATGCAACGAACACACAAGCTGCATCGGAAGCAGAACGAGTCCTCAAACCAACAATTGGTCGCTCAGCTTGGCCGGCCTGTGCATTCGATGATACTGTAAGAGTCACAATGCTACTCCTGAGTTGTACTCCAACCAACCTCAATAGCTTGGCCCTTGCGGGTGGGCAGTCGCGCTCTACATCGCCCATGGATGGGGAAAGCGAAGCTGGTAACCACGACACTGCCGTCCGCAGATACATCAACAGAGATGCAAGTGCAGAAATGATTCGACATGAAGACTTTGCAAGAGACGATCCTCCAATGCGAGACGCAAGGATGCAAATAGGGCATCTGGTCCAAACAGCGGACCAAGAGCACTCAAGCTGTGTTGATCCTGATCCAGAGGTGCCCTATTCCCAGCTCTATCGGCGACAAGACGATTCGTTAGACCCTGTACTCACCGGTATCTACAGAAGGCGCATCCCAGAAGGTTCGATTGATTTGTTTTCAGCAACAGTCAATGAGACAACAAGCGCTTTTCAACCCATACACTATGTTTACCCATCGGAAATCGAAAATAGGAGTACACCGCCGCCATATGGTTATTCACTGGCCGAAAATCAAGATATAGGTAGTTGGTCACGTCCAAGCTTTTTTTTAGCCAAATGTCTGCATCGTCTTCAACCACTCACGGAGAGGCATCCGAAGACTCAGGATATGGGGATTTCATTCGTCCCTTGGGAACAACTTGGTCTCCCTTCCCTCTTTGGCCTCAGCTCGAAAGTCTTGAACCATCGACACACTTTTCGGACACTCTTTCGTCATCTACAAGCGAGATATCTGCAATGACTTCGACATCGACAGCATCGTCACTGGATTGTCTACCAGATGTGGGGGGTTTGTATTGCGATATTCGGGGTTGCTCAGGAGTGTTCAGTGGAGCATATCGGAAGGGAAATCTTGCGCGACACAAAAGGTTATGTCATGGGGACTCAAATCCATATGTTTGTCAGGATAGTACCTGTGCAAAGGGGTTCAAGCGTCAAGACGCTCGCCTGAAGCACTATCGGAAACATCACTCACACTTAGCTAGCCCATATCGCCGCCGTGATCATCCATCCAAGCGAACAAGGATGGGGAGCGAAGACAAGGTAATTCCTGGCAATAAACATAGTTGAAATTGAGATGACTTAGTGGCCTTGTCTTCTGTAAATATTCAAACAGAGTGAAAGCATCTAACAAAGTCATTATATCATACTCATCGGACCTCAAGTGTCCCTACACCCACATCAATGCCCCGAGCTCCAAGGCGTTCTAACGCCAATAGACATTCTTTAAAAACGCCATATTATGATACCCGTCTTCACACTCTCGATGGCTACGAAGTAGAGCTGGGCGTCACTGGGCTATACACTATAAGCATGTAGGTGGCTACAATGATCTCTCATGCCTATCATTGTGCATTGATTATATCCATGTCTTCATCATGCACCTCTACCAAACTACTGCCTTCTGTCACAAACGTCCCCTTGTCGGTATCCATCACTCCCTAACCCAAAGATACATTGCCCATCAAGTCGGTCAGGAAGTCCTTCTTGACATCCTGCACGATACTCAGCGCGTTTTCCACGGTAATCCAAGGCCTCCTTCCCTCGTCGGGCAACGACATGTCCTTCACGCCCGGCTCAGTGTCCACAAGCAGGTCACTCAGAGGGCTTCTCGTCAACGCGAATGGGGCCGGTGTCGACGACAAACATGTCATGGTATGCGCCAGCCTCACCTGTACTCTCATCCATCTCCATCTCATTCCGCTCCATCTCCTTTTTCATGTGCACAAATACCCAGTGCAGCATCAGTACCGGTCCTTCGCGCTTGAACACATCACTCCTGACTTTGGCTTCACTTACTGCAGTCAGAAAGTCTTTGGGCTCCAACGTCGTCATCTCCGACACCATTTGAAGGAGGTTCCACACCGCAACCATCATAGTGCGCTTCGCTTGGTCCGGAAAGTGTACGAGGTCAAACCCAGACACGTGCAAGCTCCTCTTGAAACGAGTGGTTACCTAGTCCACACGTCTCGGCTAGCCAGGTATGCATATAGGCGGTGGTGAAAGACTCGGTGGAGGAGTCATACAGTGCGTGGGTGTCCTTTTTAAGCATTTTCGCGACGAGGACGAACGCCATAGGGATTACGTTGTAGCGCACGTCGGTGTAGTGGGAAAGTCGAGAGGGGTGTTGGAGTTTGCCATTCTTGAGGTCGTTGTTGGGATCTGGACAAGCACAGCGATGAAGTGGTGGGAGAGGTAAAGGGTAAAGGGACAAGAAAAGGGAAACGAAGCTCTAATTAGTGGCTTGAACTGGAATCACGAGAAGCGGTGACAGCGTAGGTGTGGGGTAGGACGTGAGTGGGAGAGAGCAAACGGTCCCAAAGCTTCGTCACAACAATGCGCGCAAACCCGCGCTCGCACTAACGCGAGCAAAGATATAACCCTTCTTGAAATGCACATCGATCATTTCTTTATATAATGCCTCCGCCTTACATATGAATTTTTTTCTGGCAAGGCAAGACACAAAAAAACTCCCTCCTAAGCAAGCCCTGTAAGGTGCTCATCATCCGCTCGCTCGGAGCAAGCACAATAGAGGGCTAGACTCGGAGGCTCAGATGAGTTCTTACAAGACTATACGTATACGAGACATTCGGGAAGAAGACGACTTCACTGTACTCGTTCCGGAATTCTTGCAATGGTGCAAGGAATCCGAGAGAGACAGTTCCCGCAGAATGCCATGTATCGACACTCTTGCGTATTCGTTTCTCGCTCGGTTCGAACACGGCGAAAACGGTGAAAACATTCAATCTTGGTCTTTCCTTTTCATATGACACATACCTTTTTTTTCCAGTGCATGTCGTATAGATTGTAAGTGACCCGATATCAAAACAAGAAGAGAGGATCGTTCGACACGGCAAGAAATATTTCCCCCGTCCTTTTGTACCATACGAGTAAAAGAACGCATTCATTTGAAAAGGTCAGGATCAATCAATATGCATGCCACAAGATAAAGCACACGCAAAGTCGCAGTCCCGCCTCAAGTCAAATTCCATGCAACATCACTCAACGCCACACAAGCCCAACAAACAATGCAAAATGTTCGTACATTCATTACTTCATTCATATCCACGACGAAGCATCAAGCTTAATATCGCGCCTCTTCCGTCTTCACCCAACAACCTTAGTTCCTAACATTCCCCCTAATCTCATCATCACCACCGTGGGTGTGTACATATGTTTGATCCCTCTCCTCAGGCGCACCAACACCACCATGCGCAAAGTCGCCCGCCTTGGTCGGCTGACCATTGGCCTTGATGCTACCACCCTCGTCAAGCGGGATCTCGCGGTTGTTGCCTGCGCCGCTGGCAGCAGAGCCGTATTTGACTTGTGCGCCGGGGAACTTGCCCTCTACGTTTGCGGTGTCGACGCCGGACTCGACGGCTGAGAGGTGAGGTGTCAGTATTTGTTTGTTTCTTTGTTTATTTTGGCTTTGGGGGGAGGTGGTAGAGTGAGGATGGAGGCTGAAAAACGTACTGGAATCACCCTGCTCGTGACCCTTGACAGCAGCGTTGCTGTTCAGGTCCTTCTCCGCCTGCTTGGCGATGTCGGCGACATTGGTGTTCTTGTACTCTGCAGACATGATGTGTGACGTAGTATCTCGTTCGGTTGGCGCGAAAAATGCGTGTAATGTTTTGGAGTGATGGGTTAAGAGGTTTCGGAATTGGGGTATCAAGAGTTGTTTGTGTGTGTGTGTGTAAGATGGAGGGGCACAAGAGGAGGGGTAACTGTTGCTTTATAAAGGAAGAGTAAAGCAACTTTGCTCTCAGTTTGTTCTTGCTATAATGCGCACGATGATGCAAAGCAGAGTGGTGGTGGACCCTGATGATGTCACGGCGACGACATAAATAGCGGGCCGAAGAGTAAAAGATCCTTCGTTTTCGCAATATGGAAAAGTCTTGCCGGTTAGTGAGGGGGTATTCTGCAGGCTAGGGGCCTGGATTGCTGTTGTTGTTGCAAGTTGAGTGGGTGACTTTGCCCTGGTGGTCGCGTGCGCGTTGGGTGCGTGGTGGTGAAGTGATGACATCCAGGTACCACACCAAGCGCCCAAGTCCCACTCCCTTGATAGAAACATCGTCATCACCAAAAGAACAAGGCAAATTCGTGCGGGCATAGTATAATGCATTTGTAAAACCGCTATAGACATCCCAGAAAACTCCTCATCTCTCGTTAAGCATGAAGCGGTCATTCCTCATGAGTCACTCGAGACTCCCGTCGACCGCATACTTTGCTATGCCCTGGTACAAGCCCGCTATAAGACGCCATGCTCACAAAATGATATAATGCGGAATTATGTAAAACGAACAAACGGCCACATAACCAAGGAAATTTTTGTGGGCATCTACCACTCTCCGTTCATCCTCTACAGATCCATTGCTTCTCGTCCTCTACAGCGAAAGTGACGCGCCGAAGCGGAGATCGCTGCAGTGTTTTCGTCTTTGTATGTTGGTGGGATAAAAACTGAACGTTGCCCTTCTTGCCATTGCTTTTGACCCAAGTTTCAACGGCAACGTGTCTGGCGCTGTTGAGTAGGATACCGGGCTTTAGATCGTTCTTCTAAAAGATCTCGGAGTCGAGACTGCTGCGATAGCTCTCTAGAGACTCTTCGTCCGCTGTTGTTGTGGTTAGTATGTATCGCACAGTGGTTCATTTGATTATAAGACATACCAGCAATTGGCTTCCTTCGGATGACAGTATCCGAGTGCTGCAGCGGGCTGCTTGGCTGAGGGCTCTTGCTACCCATGGGCCTGGGGCCGGTGATCTTGCGCTGAGGGGTAGCACTGCTGGCACGGAGGTTCTGGGAGCTCGCGCGGGGCGAGGCGTTGGGTGTCATCTGTGCTTAACATTAGCATCCATTTCTGGTCGGCGCGCGACTTCAACTTACGCGGTGACCCCTATCAGTCTCAAGGGAATAACGCACCTCTGCAATAGGCGCAAGTGGTGTCAAAGCACCTTGGCTGCCAAACTCGTTCGGCGAGCTGTACATTTGCCTCGTCTGGCCGTAGCCTGCAAGTGTCTGTGGAGGAGGAACAAGTGGTCCGTCATCCGAAATCTTGGGTGGGCGAGCCGGGCCCGGGTGCGGTTCCGAAGCTTGACTGTAGCTGCCATCAGACGAGATGGGAGAGAGGATGCTAGCACCCTGAGGAGCAGAAACGCCAGAAAGGCGGTTGCGGGCGAGCGACGGCATGCTACCCCATTGGTCGTAGTCAGGCGAGCCTATACTGTTGCGCATGGGCTGGAAAATTTGCGCCTGAGTCTCCAGGTTGTTCTGATGGCGTCCAGTAGGTCCGGGCCGTGGCTGGGGATGTTGCAGGTTCAACGAGTTGCGATGAGCCTGGTACTTGGGGTCTTCCATCTCGTATAGATGCTCCTCTGGAATAAGCGGCGAGGCAGAGCGTTCAGAAAGAGCGGAACGAGCAGAACGAGCAGAACGGATTGAGGATCTGTCATCCCTAGCCAGCGATGTGTTTGAGCGAAGCCTGTCATCGTCCTGCTGGTCATAAGGCTCGTCATCGTCGTAGTAGTCATCCTGCGAGGATGACCTGGAGTGACCCGAGCGAGCCGAATGGGCCGAGTAAGGCCGCTTCTCTCCTGAGCTGTTGCGCGGCAAACTCTCCGGATTGGTGGAGGAGGTTGTCTTGGACCATCGCGAAATCTTGGGAATGCCAAAGATCGATGATGAGTTCGACTTGTGCTTGCGCTTGGGGGTATCCTCCTGGCTTTGCGAGTCTCGCGCTGCCTTTGAGGTTTGAGGTGGGGTTCCCAGGGAACGGCGTTTCTCATGGAAAGCCTCTTGAGTCGGAGTTGTCATTCGCTCCGTGTTCTCGAAGCGCTGGCTGCGCTCGTCAGACTCCTCGTCGCTCTCTTCCCGCACAGTGCTTATGCGGTTGGTCGGCGCAACATCGTAACCGGAATGGAGATCCTGGATGCGTCGTGATGAAGAAGGGTTGGAGAAGTAGCCCGACTGGTCTGGCGAAGATGCAGTATTGGCGCGACCCTCAGGCTCATAGCCTGCGTCGCCGCTTGCTCGCAAATTCTCATACGACGTAATACTATTTGATCGAGCTTGCTGGTCCAAAGTAAGCTGATTGACCTGCTTCAAGCCCTCGACTTCACCAAGCAATTGAACCAGCATTGCCTCGATGTGCTTGATGTCGCCGTCGCCTTTGCCGGCGCTCAAACCCTTCAGAGCACGCCTGAAGACATTCTTCTTCTTGGTCTCAATTTCTTCATCCGAATTGGATCGATTGATGCGGGGCGGCGTCATTGGTTGGGGACGGGGACCACCCATGATCCTTTGCTCCGCAATATTGACCCTCTTGTCGGTTGTGTTCATGATCATGTTGTCCTGGACCTTGATGAACTGCTTGAGATCGTCGAGTTGGGTGCGCATCTCAGCCGCGCTGCGGACAAGGGTCACCAGAATCTCGGTATCGCGTGCGTTGCGCTGCGCGTCGCGAACGGTAAGGTGGTCCATAAGGGCTACAATGTCTTTCGATTGAATGTGGTCGATACCCTTGCCGGTAGCCGCGTCGTAAAGTGGCGAGTCCATGCCATGAGAGTTACCACTGACGTGTCGATCGTGTTTGTTTCGACCGGAAAACAGTTCTGGGTCGCCAAGGTCCGCATCATCGTACTCGTCGCCGTACCCATCATCATCAAAGTGCTTGGAGTGATTGCGGTTCTGAGGCGTGTAGCCTTCACGTTGGTTAGCCGACTGGTAACCCTCGTCTTTCCAGCCGGTCTGGCCTGACAAAGGAGTGCGACTACTCTGCGCATAGCCTGCCTGCTCGTATTGTGTCTCACCTGGATAGGGATGATCGTAGTCATCTTCTACGGTGGCTTGGTGTCGATCATCGAACGAGTCTGGGCTCGGTTGCTCCTGTCTCTGATGAGGAGCACCCTTGGAGAACGAGGTAGGCGTGCGCTCCCGTTCTTCTTGTCGGCTTAGTAGCTCGTCGGTCCGGTCGCGGTAACCGTCTCCTCCTCCAATTGGACCTTGGATGATTGAGGGATTGGTCGTCACGTCGGACTCATAGTCCTCCATGCCGTACCCAATTTCAGGCATGTCATCGTGGCCCACTGGAAAGGCGCTGTGGTGCATCTGGGGTGCTGAGTCGATCGACTCAGCATCCTCAGACTGGGCAATGCTCTGCCTGGGAGAGTTCTCGCGGGGAATGCTCTGCTTTGGGGAGCTCTCAACATTGCGGTCCTGCACCAGCGCTTCGGCCTTCTCCCGAATCGCAGACCATCTCTGGCCGGCAGGTACATTATCGGTTTGCACATACGCAGGGTTTGTGGTTACCTGAGACAGCGTGCTCTTCTTGAGCGGGCTTGACGCCATGGATGAGCGCACGCTCATTTCAGTTTGATCGTAGAGGGAGGCCACAGCGGATTCCACGGCGAGTGGCGTATGGACGTACTCGGGGACTGATCCGACCTTGCGGAGGTCTTGATCCAGTTTGACGTCTTGGTCGTTGTACGGGCCATCTCCGACGCTATCATCAGTGTACTGGGTCAATCGGTTGTAGTTGATAGGTGGCGGGGTCAGGGGACTGTCCTCCAGTTCACGTCGATACTGCTCATTCTTTTCATGATTGCGCTCAAAGAACTCATTCGTATCTCCCGAGGTGGTCGGCTCGTTGAGGATCGATCTTTTACTCTCGAGAGTCACGCCCTGCGGTCGCTTACGAGTCCGTGCTGCTCGTGTGCTTGTGGTCGAATCTAATGATGCAATTGAGAGGCCAGACTGCCTTCGTTCGAAATGGTCGCCGAGCGAAGAGACAGATGGTCCACTGCGGATAGAATGGAAACGTCGGGGCGAACCAGTTTTGGCTGCATCCTCTCGGTAGCTGGCCTCGCTCTGAACCGGGCTGATGCCGCGTCTCGATTGGGTATCGCTCTCGATTTCGTACTGCGACGCTTGGGGTTGAGACTCTTCGATCGCGCGTGCCTTGGCAGCAGCAGCAGCCGCAGCCGATAAGCCGGCGTCGGTGGCATCTTTCGAGCGAGACGTGTAGCTGCGGTCACTCTTCGGTGTTGAAGTTCGGACTTCGCCCGTAGAGCGATTGCTCTGAGGAGAGCCTAGTGTTTGTCGGAGCGCGTTGGGGGTCCGGCTGGGTGTTTGAGGGGAGGGCGAGATGTAACCACGAGAAACTTGTTGCAGAGGAGTCTCGGCGCCTGTCCCAGTCACGCCAGTGCTGGCCGACGACCTTGACTGTGGCCTCTCCTTGGTCTCTGTTTCGGCAGAGAGAATTGAATCCCGTGTAAGCTCAGACCCTCCAATTAGTTCGCTATGGTTGAATGGTAGAGGCGGGACGAGTTCCTTGGGACGTGGTTCCTCGTGCACGCTCTCGGATACGCTTTCGGACCGACTTCTGATACTGCGAGAAGAGCGATGCTTCCTCTGTTTGCGTTCCTCTTCCCTCTCTTCGCGCTTCTCTTCGCGGGAAGTATGGTGCTTGAGAGCAGCAGTAGTGAGGCCAGCACCGGCAAGTCCAATCAGAGCCGAGTCCCGTTGGGACATGCCCTTTTCGTCCTTGCTTTTTCTTCGATGCGACTTTTCGTCTCTGGTAGTCGATTCCGCGAAGCTAGAAATAGAACTTCGGCTAGATCGGCGCTCGCTCTTGCGGCTCGATCCACCAGTCAACAGAGTCCCTGGATCATCGCCTTCTTTGTTGAGAACGACCTTGGGCTTGTTGCTGTGAAGCTTGGGCGCGCTGGATGATTTGGAAACACGTCGCTTGGATGACGGATCGCGAGAGCTGGCGGTGGACTCGACAGGTTCGTATGTCGCTGTGCTATCGCGGTTGGTGCGATCAAACTTGTCCATGTTTCGCGACGTGCGGTTCTCTTCCTTTAGTGCATTGAGCTCCGGAAGAATCAAACGCTTGATGGCATCCTCAACGGTAGCGAGTAGTTTCGGGTTATTGATTGAGGAAGTGCCAGAGACGGCAGAGCGACGGTCTGCGTTTGAGGACAAAAGACTGTCGGAGCCGCTCACATGCTCAACGTCTTTGCTCCTCCTCCGGTGTGACTTGCGGGGGGAGGAAAGCTCGTCGTCTCTTCGCCTAGAAGTCTCTCTTGATTTGGAGGACCTTTCTTTGGATTTGATGGTGCTGCCTTCTGCAGCCTGTTGTTGCAGCTTCTCCATGACGCGCTGGGTGATGCGGTCCTTGCTGAGGCTTCTGCTTCGTTGTTCTCGGGGTGCTTTCAAGGTGTCCTTGATGGCCTCGGAGACCATGGAGTCGGTGACAGCGTCCCTTTCCAAGCTGCGACTCCTGCGGCGCGGAGGCGGGAGGATCTCGGTGGCGCCTGTCATGCTGTCTGCGGGCATGGAAGAGACGTCGGAGGTCATTGGCAGGTAGCGGCCGCCGTCGCTATCTGCGTCGCTATCGTAGGGCAATAACTCGATGTCCACGGGCGGGAGGGACGAGAAATTGGAGATGTCGGAGTAATCAACGCTGCGGGTTTCGATAAGCTCGTCACGGGACTTACTTCCGAGCGAGATGCGCCGGGTGTAGGAGGGCTTACGATGGTTGCGGGTGGTCTGGGTGATCTGAACTTGATCGCTGGCGGCGCTGTTTCTGGACTTGCGAGAGGAAGGGGTGACCCTTACGCGTACACTAGGTCGCGAGCGTAGGTGACCTTCGGGGTTGCCTACTTCAAAATACTCAATCAGCAGCGAGGTCTGCGAGGGGTACTTTTTGTGGAGGAGGCTGCTGCTGCCGCCGTGGGGCTTGGTCGGGGTGGTGGTGTTGATAGTAATGGCAGTGCCGTCTTCGGGGACGGAGTAGGAAGTTCTGTCAGTGCGATTGGAGACGTTTGTTTCAACGTCGTCTTGGTTGATGGATTCGTCTGCGGAATCGAGAGTCGAGGGTTCAGTAGGTGCCGGAAGAGGAGGTCTGTCTGTATAGCCCATCGTAGAATCTGAAGATTCTCAGAAGGAGGGGTGGGTGAGTGAAGACATGCCCGGCGCCGTTTTCCTCGAGATCTTGTGGGAGAGGGAAAAGGAATGCGGCTTGAGAGGAGGGTGCAGGACCGTTGCGTGGCTGTTTCTCGTTTGCGCGACGGCAAAGGGTGCTTGGTGGTACTTGGGCGAGCGCCGAGCGACAGCGAACGTGATAGCGCGAGGGCGCCTAGTTCATGGCAGAGTGCGCGGGCAGGCGTGTGTGCATGTGCAGGCTATGCGAGGCAGCTCTGCGGCGTGCGACGCTCTGCGACAATGGCGAGCCGGCGTGCTATAGCGAAGGCTGGGGGCGCGTGTATTAGCAGCAGCAGCAGCAGCAGCGGCGGCGGCGGCGGCAGCAGTAGTAGTAACAGGGCAGCGGTGGGCTGGAAGAGTCGACGACAACAAGCTGCACGGGGCCGCCGTAACGTGACGAGAGGGCACGCAATAACATGAAATAAAACGTACCGACGCCAGGAACAAGCGCAGACAGTAAGTGTCGTGCGGGTAACAATGGCTCTACAAGCTCTCTGGAGAGCTGGCGGAGAGGCTGCTGTCGTAGGAACGCAGTCCCCAGCTGTGGTGGAGAGAAAGCCGGGTCAAGGCTTCTCTAGCAGCAAATCCTTGTCGGCACTAACACACCGTGGGCGCGCAAGGCCTATTGGGCCTCTTTTTGTCCCCAGCAGACTGACTGACACGGGATGCGACCTCGGGAGCCTTAGGTGAATCCCAGTATTCCCAAGACTAACAAGAAGAATAAGAAGAATAAGAAGTAGTAGCCGTAGTTGGTAAACGATAGCTGTAGACGGAAAAGTATCGCGATGCAGCCTGCTACTTCATGGCCTGTCGCGCGCGCCCAGCCACCCTTCGCGCAGCAGCGCGACAAGGCCAAACAGCGTGCCTGATAATCCTCGTGGGCCGCCGTTGGCCATGCACCACGCGCATGCACTGGGCAGTAGTCGCATGGCCCCTCGACCAAACTCTGGCGCCCTCGACAACTGCCAGCCTCTAGACGGCCTCGCACAGCAAACAAAGATGGCTGGTCACGAGAAAAGCAATGCACCGTCGCCAATTCGTTTCTATTCTTACCCCTCCCGTCCGCCGCGCCCGACCCCCCCACCCCCCGAAACTCGAAAATCAAGAAAGCTGCCTCTCTTTTTTTTCTTGCCTGCACTTGCGACATTTACCCCGGCGTCGTATCCGCAGATCATGGGCCCTTCACCGCCAAAAGGTCCATATCGTCATGTCGAGATCGTCTCCATGCTAGCGACTTGACTAGCACCCGTGTCGTTACCAGGGGTGATTTGTGCCGAACCCGCCAGTGGGCGGACGCATCCGCCCCTCTGTCTACGCGACGTCATTGGTCTGAGGCTCCTGTCCACTTGCCAGCGCATCGCCCATACAACCCGTGGCATTGCACTTTGGCCTCGCCCGTAGGGCTGCCCGGGGTCTACGGTCCGTCAAGTAATATCAAAGAAGTCCTATATCCTAAAGAACAATGTCCCGGAGGATGCAGCCATGGTGAACTGGCAGTTTGCGGCTGTTTAAAAACAAGCCATGCCGCCTCCTCAGTGGCTAAGCCACGTCGCCGACACCATCCTCAGCTCCATGACGGCCCTTGTTTTTGCGCCAACGCGTCCTGACGTCGTATGCACCTGATGTACTCTTCTCCGTGGTGAACCTGCGCTTGCATGAAAAACGTTGCTAGTCCACAGCTGGCAAGAGGGAGTACCCTGCAAGCCATGATGATCAAAGTCCACAATTATCACATGTCTCCAGGCAACATCAACTTGGGCAAATTGGACTGCTGACAGCTTACTCAAGTCCCCCTGAGTGTTTGATTAACAATATAAACAAAGCTTTCAGCTTCTAGTCGATGCCAATACGTTGATATTTTGGTACGCCAGACTCCCTTCAATGCCCCTTGGTAAAAACTCTTAGAACCTCCGACCCTGCTTCATTGGTCGTCGTCCCTGTTGCGGCTGACTGCCGTAAGCTCTTCGTCCCTCCACCTTCTTGTCACGGCTCAAGCTCGCGCCGAGACTGATATCGATGCGGGGCGGCGTCGAGAATCCGAAGCTCTTTGCTCTGAGCAATGTTGTCAGTGTCGAACTACTAAACTGCGCGAGGAACAACTTACACCTTGACCAAGTCCAGCTTGTGCACGTCGAACACGGAGCGTAAGCTGTGGCTGGCATACGACTGTAGGTACGATCGGTACCCGTCCTTGGCGCTCTTGTTGAGGTAGTAGTTTTTCGATCTTCATGGTCATTAGTCTCTGTTTGATAAGGAATGTGTATAGTAGTGATACTCACATTAAAGCCTCGAGCTGGCTCTGGATGTTGAGAATCTTGTTGGCAGGAAGTTCAAACTAGGAAACAAAGTCAGCATCTCTCCAGCTTTTGAATCGACCGAATAAGCTTACCTCAACCAGCGGGACGCGGCTTTCCTTCAGGAGCTTCAAGAAGCCGACTTCTGATGGAAGCAAGAACATGAGACTCCGTCCCTTGCCGTTGGAGCCTCTTGCTGTTCGTCCAACTCGGTGAATGTAGTCACGAGGATCATCCGGAGGCTTTTAATGTTAGCTTGCGGATCATTCCCGAGGCGAGTATACGTACATCAAATTGGATCACCCAGTCCACCTCTGGAATATCAAGACCACGTGCCGCGACATCTGTGCAGATGAGAGTGCCACTTTGAGCATTCACGAACTCGAAAAAGCGGTTCGTGCGCGCTTGCTGCTTGAGCTTGCCATGTAAACCAAGCACTGGCAGGTCGATGTAGTTGAGAAGTTCGCTGTAAAAGTCGACGGACGCGCACGATGACAGGAAGACGATGACCTTCTTCTTTTGGTGCTTCTTCAAGAAGCTGAACAGTAACCTGAATCTCGTGTCCGAATCGCACAAGACGTAGCCCTGCTCTAACCCTTGCACAGTGCTGTGTTCGGCCCGGTGATCGACGTTGATGTATAAAGGACCGGGCTTAAGCGAAATCCTAGCAAGATCTTCGACCTTTGTGGTTTGCGTAGCGGAGAACAGCATGGTTTGACGCTCGGTGGGCAGGATCTTGATGATCGATCTCATTTCGTCTTCGAATCCGACTTCCAGAATACGGTCGGCCTCGTCGATGATGAGAGACCGCAGGTTCTTGAAGACGAAGCCCTGGGTGTTGTGCAAATGATCCAAAAGTCTTCCAGGTGTGGCGATGATGAGGTTCAATCCCTTGCGCAGCTTCTCTGCCTCAGCGCTCCTGTTCGCACCTCCAATCAGAATGCCAAAAGTCTGGCTATGGTTGGCCATGAGCTCGCGCGCCACACCGAAGATCTGGAGCGCCAATTCACGGGTCGGGCTCACGACGATGACACCGGTGCCGTTGCGGGGCTTGAATCGCAACTGCGAAAGCATCTCGATGGCTGGGATAAGGAAGGCAAGCGTCTTTCCACTGCCCGTCTTAGCGGCACCGAGCACATCCCTACCCGACAGAAGTGGTGGAATTGCTTTCTGTTGGATCTCCGTCATGTTCTCAAAGCCCATTTCCTTGATCGCCGTCATTGTACGCTCTGATAGATTGAGCTCATCGAAGCGAATCGGGTTCGGTGTGGGCATTGTGGTGCCTGAAGGGAGATCGAGGGCATTGCTACCGGTGCCAGAGGGAAGGTCGGCAAGCTTGCTGTCGTCTGCATCGGCGGCATCGTCCTCGCTCTCGGCCTCAACCTCAGCCTCAGCAACCTCCGGAATAGGTTTCTCCTCAGCCTCTTCGTCGTCGCTATCTACCTCGGCAGAATCTTCTTCCACTGTAGCTTCTTCCACGACAGGCTCCGCTTCCTTCGCCTTGCGTGCCTTCTTGCGCGCCTTCTCTACACCATTTTGCGCCGGCGCCGCAGCTGCGACTTCTGCGCCCTTTTTGCTCTTGTGAGATCGCTTCCTCTTGTTGCTCGAATCGATCGCGGTGGGCGACATGATTGGAATTGTGTGTGGGTCGAGTTTTGTAGAATAATGTGAAAAGTTCAACTTGGAGCGCAAGCCAAACTTCTGAGATCGAAAAAGTTACGGCGCTAGAGGACCCTGTGTTGTGCACGGGCCATGTCTGAGGCGCGACGTGATCTCACTAGCTTCTATGCCTAACAAGAGGATACACTCTGAAGACGATATATGTTCTTAGTATACCATTACGGGAATATGAATCACGGTGGATAAGTCTCCCCTGAGTAATGTTCTGGCGACTCCTAAGCCGTGTGATGGATGCGTGCAATAAACTTGTCCGACCTAGACACCCACCTGTATGCAAGCCGGTCATACGGTTCAATCCTAACTGCATAGACTTGATCATTCGAGTCGGAAACAAGCCATATATAGGTAACTGAATATCTTGAGAAACCATGTGAGAACTGACTAACGTCACCACATGCATGTACCCGGGTAGCTTGAGACGCCGACTTGTGCAAGAATATTACCAATCAAACCATGCCACTGCCCGTACACATATCCCCTTCTTTTCAAAGCTCCAATCAACTTCAAAACTTCTAGATTACAACCCTCTTGAGCCGATTCTATAAATCTGCTTCGATCTCCAGAGATTGCTTGCCCACGAACAATCGTCTTAACAAACCGCCTAGCATCCATCTTTGTCATGGTACCCAAGATCTTTCTGTATGCCATCAAAATCAGCAATCTTCAGACTCATAACTAACACTTATTCCAGCACAGGTGGCACCGGCTACATTGGTGGCTCTGTTCTTCACACCATTGCAACCACCCATCCCGAATACAACATCACCGTTCTACTCCGCCGAACACCCGAAACCTTCCAATCCACATACCCCAACATCACCATCATCAAAGGCGACTACTCCAGCACCGATATTATTGCCTCCGCCGCAGAAGAAGCCGACATCGTAGTCCACAACGGCGACTCGGACCACGAACCCAGTCTCAACGCCGTCATCAGCGGTCTGCTCCGCCGATCCACCCCAGGCTACCTCCTGCACCTCTCCGGCACAGGAATCGTATCAGACTGGGCCGACGCAACCTACCTGGGGAAGCTCAACCCCAAGATCTGGTCCGACATCTCTTCTCTACCCGAGATCCGGCAGCTTCCCCCCACAGCACTGCACCGCAACACCGAAACGATTCTGCACGACACTATAGCCAAGCATGGCGATAAGATAAACATCGCCATCATGTGCCCACCGGATATCTACGGCAAAGGCAAGGGGCTAGCGAAAACACACAGCGCACTAATCCCCTTCTTCGTTAAGGATACCCTGAAAAATGGTGGGAAAGTATCTTACTATAACCAAGGCACTTGCACCAGAAGCTGGGTGCACATCGACGACCTCATGCGTCTCTACCTCCACGTCGTCGAAGCCGCGACATCAGGCAAGAGCCCAGACCAGTACTTCAATGACAATGGGTACTATTTCGCTAGCACGCAGGAGCACTCGCATATCGAGGTTGCCAAAGCCACGGCTGAGATTCTGCATAGACGTGGTGTTATTGAGAGCGTGGAACCTGTTCAGGTTAGTCTTGAGGAATTAGACACCATGGCCAATATACCTGGCTTCCCTAAACTGGCGAGATATCTGTTTGCTAGTAATTCGCGCACGCGAGCCGACAAGGCGGAGAATTTGTTTGGATACAAGGGTGAAGCGCCGGGTTTGATGGATTGTTTGGAAGCGGATATTTTGGATGCTGTCAAGGGAACGTAAATGTCGAGGCGATGTAATTACTCAAACCTTGCTCTACTCGCGGCGTCACTCGCACATCATCCATTAACACAGAAACGTGACTGATCAATACAGTGGCAGACATCATGATATTGAACGTGTTCATACTGTATATGCAGTGCTGCATCAAAGTGAGGTTAGTACGCATCAAGAAAAAAGATTGATCTTGACCTGAGTTGAGCAGGGCCCAGACACCTAAAGCGACATTGTGGTCATCGTGTAATATCGAGTCTTGTACCCTGTAATACCCTCACATTCCATTTTGTGTCCATGACTTCTCCATTCTAGGTATCGCGAAATCACCCAGGCTTTTGTAAGAATGAACGAGGATTTTCATAGCACGAGAAATTACATAAAGGCTGGGAGTACTCAAATTATCCCCACGCCTACGCGCTCTAGCTAACGAGACCGTCTCTTGTATCCAATAGCATGCCATTCAGGCTCGATTATCGCATTCGACCGTCAAGTCCCTGTAGGTCGCGCTCCAAGTCACTACCATTCCATCCGCCCTGGTTGAACGCTTCCTGTGGCCTTGGCTCTTCGTAGCCTGTACGATCGTAGTTGTTGGGTATCGGGACTTGGGGAGCTTGGCCTGTACCGGCGCCTGCACCGGGCTGTACGCGAACCATCTGGCGGAAGCGGCTAACCTCATCCAAGATCATCTTCTTCATCTCGGGAATCTCCTCGACAACCTCAAACTGGAAGTCAAAGGTTGTTGGGCACGAAGGCTCATCGGATGCGTCGTGCCAGATTTGTAGGTACCTGTGTTCCAAAGCCTCCTCGACTGAGATGCGGCTCGAGGGGTCGAAAGCGAGCATGCGGTCTAGCAGGTCGAGTGCGTCAGGGTTGGCGTTTCTGAAGAGTGACTGGAAGGAGATCTTCTGCATGTACGGTAAGTTGCGAACGTAGTCCTGTGCACGAGGGGAGCCGATGCGTGACAGGGTTTCTTCGTTGGGGGTTCCAAGGTAGTGCAGGATCTGGTTAAGCTGGTCGACGTAGTCTCGGCCCTTGAAGAAGGGCTTACCTCCCAGCAGCTCGGCAAGGATGCATCCTACTGACCACACGTCGACTATCGAGGGTTAGCTCGGGTTCAAAGGGTGGAGTATTTAAGTGGGGTTTATGGTGGTGGCATAGACCCTGAGTCTCCGTCGCAGGGTCCCCACGCCACTTACGACAGGCCCTGACTTGGTCTGGGAGGGACGGATGCAATGACTTACTGGCTTTTGTGTAACTTTGGAAGCTCAACATAATCTCAGGAGCTCTGTACCACCGGGTAGCGACATACTCGGTCATGTACCCCGCGTTCTCTTCAGGGTCCATGGAGAAGCCTCTAGCCAGTCCAAAGTCGCAAATCTTGAGTTCGCAATCGGCGTTGACGAGCAGGTTGCCAGGCTTGAGATCGCGATGTAGGACGTTTGCCGAGTGGATGTATTTGAGTCCGCACAAGATCTGGTAGATGAAGGACTGGAAATGGGCATCGGTCAACGGCTGGCCGGAACGGATGATGGCTGCCAGGTCGCATTCCATGAGCTCTGCGCCAATATCAGCACAGTATCATACGAGAGGACGGGAGTAGGGCATACCCTCGTAGAGGTAGCATTCGTTGAAATTGTCTGGGCGGGGAATGTCCATGTCGTAAAGACATGTTATCTGTGCGACGGCATTTAGTATCGGGTCTCGAGGCCGTGGGGGAGGGGGAGGGGGCGTGTGTCGTAGCGGGGTCACCTTACATTGCGATGTCCTGCAGAGGGTTAGCATCTGTTGCTGCCGACGGGTGCAGTCGATAGTCAATAGGCGATAGGCAATAGGCAATAGGCGACGTACCTCTGAAGTGCTGGAGCAGCTTGATCTCGCGCAGGGCGCGCTTGGCAAGGATCTTCTTGCTGAAGACGTTGGTGACCTTCTTAATGGCCACGCCCTCGCCCGTCTGATTGTTGGTAGCGGCACTGCGGGACACAATCAGCATCGAGTCGGCGTCCTCGCGTCACTGGCGTCGCACCATACGATGCCATAGGCACCCTGCCCAAGCTCCTTGGTTACATTGTAGCGTTCGTCGACGATGAACTCTTGGTTGAACACCTGTCGCCTGTGAGTACGTGTCATGGCGGTGGTTGCGTGGTGCCTCGCGGTCACTCCTTACCTTGAACACTTTGCGGTTGGCGAGGTCGCCCATGATGGAGGCAGGCGCAGCGGGGTCAAGCTAAAGATGTGATGGCCAAGGAAGAAAAGACTCCAAGGTTCTGGGGGAGAAGGCGTGGACGGAAATATTTACGTGGACGGCACAGGTCAAAACAACGAGGAGAAGGCAGGTGGTCTGCACAAGATATGGTATAAGGCTAGGCGCGCGGCCAATGTGATGACAGACAGCTGCTGCGACGAACAAAGCGGGGCGGCGGCTGTGGAAAGTGGGCGGCCGGGCGGTGGGCCGCTGAACGAAGGCGCAGACTCTTCACCGGGAAGCTGGAAGTAATAGGAAAGCGATTGACGATGCGACGATGCAGAAAAGCGGTCGTGCTGTGCCCCTTCGCCTTCTCCGTGAGGGCATGGTGGGGTTGATGTCCAGTCGCATCGCGGACGAGGGGTTCGCCCTGCCTGCAACGGGCATGGCGCAGCCCTTGGCTATCGACTTCAGACCGCTCCGCCCGCGCTGCCGGCTCTGCCCTACAATCAGGACAATTACCCGTTGCACGTCGATCACTCTCTAGCCAGCCCATGGCTAGACCGCCGCACCTTGATTGTGTGAACCCATGGGCTTAGCGCTGCTCTCAAGCACGCTATATACGTGCAAAAAGCACATTCGTGACTACATATATGTACAGAATAGACACTAACAAAACGTGGCGACTACAGCCACGTCCACATCCACGTGCCCTTCGTCTATCTGGTGGGTGTTCCGCATTTGCGTGCAGGAATCAGGTATCGTAATCCAAACGCCGTATCCGTGGCAAAACATAGCAACGCCCCGCCAATTATGCAAAACAAACAAAGTAAACGCCAGTCGTGGTTTTGCAGGACAGTCAGCTTTTAGACGCTCATGACTCGTAGGAAAACCGTCGCCTGGATGCGTCTGTGGACCCTTCCAGGGGCGAGATGGGCGAAAGAGCACCATCGTCGGTTTCCGTGCGCCTGCCGTCGCGCAGGCGGTATGGTGGCAGCTGGAAGAAAGTGTCTGAAGCCTCCAAAAATGCACCGTCCCGTGGCGTGCGCGGGGTGACGGGCGAGACATTGTCGCTGTGCAGTCGGCCGCTCACCAGTGACACTTCAGACGGGGACATGGCTTCCAGTCTGCGTGGCGCTTCTCGTACCACGGGTAACACATGTTGCGCACCGCTCGGATCTACCCCATTGTATATCCGCTCGCGTGCCACCATGGACTCTTTCTCAGATAGCTGACGCCCGCCTGCTTCCTGTCGGACCGGCATGTCACCTGGCATCTCGTAGATCTGGCGTTCTGTGCCGTCGGCTTCGTTGACACCCATTGAACCCTTCTCTTGCGCCCTGGAAACCACTTCGGCATGCACAGACGGACCGCCGGGTAGCTCGGCTTTGGGAAATACCGTCCCTCTCTCTGTGCTGTCTCGTATCGGCGAAGTAGGAGGCTCTTCCGCATTAGGCGGGTCCATCTTAGCAGCTGCAGCTGCAGCTTCAGCTTCGTATTTTGCCCTGATTGCCTCCAAGCTGCGCTTATGCCGCCGACGCCAAAACCACCATCCGATGGCGCACACGACCAGCGCAAAGAAAAAGACCCCTCCCACTGTAATACCAATGATCACTGCAGAACCCAAAGGCTTCTTTCTTGGGGGCGTGGATTGCTCAAGCGAGTAGTCAGGAGAGACGATTGGAAGTATTTGTGGCGCTTTGCCAAATGTCCAGTCCACGGCAGATAGTGTGAAGTTTTCGCGCTCCCAATCGACGGTCAAGTAGGCTTCCTGTAGAAACGTCCTGCCGAAAACCCACTCTCGTGACTCATTGCCTCGTCGAATTGGAAAAAATCTCCTCTTCTCCTGTAATCCCCTATAAGGCGGAGAAGCCTCTAGATCGAAGGCAGCATAGGGCAACGTGATCTGCACAGTTGCGTCGGAGCTGAATTTCTGGCCAAGAGTGAATGTCACTGTAGGGTTTTGGGATAAAAGGCTCTCGTGAAGAGCATCGTCCACAAGATAGAGATCGGTGCCTTCGTCGTACTGCAATCCAAATGCGTCCTCAAAGGCTTGGCATATTTCGAATGGCAGGTACAGTTCGGCGATGGTCGAGTCGATGTACATGTCAATATTGTCGAGCTTCAAGAGATCGATGTCTTTCTCCTCCGCAGTGTTTGCGGTAAGACCGACGAGGCCCACAACCAAGTCGCGCTCGTTGTCCGGTGCAAAAATGAAGGTGAGGTCGTTCGGGATAAAGCGAGAGGCATCGTAGCCACCAAGCGTGAGGCTTGCGAGGATTGTTTGATCGCCTACATTCATGAGTTAGTTGTATTCAAGCTGCGAGTAGTAGCATCTTACGGTACTGCGCGCCAGCTGTGTAGCCAAAGGACAGACTGGGAATGCTCTTCTGTTCGAACAGGTTCGTCAAGTAACTGGGAACAGGCTCTTCAAAGACAGAGAAATTAGTGGGCTTCGGATGTACGCCGATATGACCGAGCCAGAAGTTGGCTGTGACCAAGGTACCAACTGTAGCATTCCCTACATGTGGACCTTGGTCACCCCTCAGCCCCAGCCCTACCGAGTCGAACCCATACAGTCCATTGCCGAGCAACCCCAGGTACTTTTCAATCCACAGCTGGTAGAAGCCCTTCTGTTGCCAGGTTGCCGAGTCGTTGCTGTTGTACAGGCTGCCACGGCTTTCCTCGCAGCTGGAATCGAAGACGTTGGATTCTGTAACGGCTCCGGTCGTGGGATCGGTGACGTTCGTGACACAGGCCATGCGATTGATAACCCATATTTGCTGACTGGCTGTAGAAACCAAGACTCTGACACTCGTACCGGGGTCGCCTACGTTTAGACTGAACGTGTTCCATGCGCCGTCGATTCCCATCCAACTTTGGTCCGGCTGGATTGAGACGGGCGCTGGCACCGATGCAACACCAGGCGACAGATGGAAGTTTGGCGTGGTGGTGATATTCCTTTGTACATACTCGGCAGCGAGACATGGCAGCACTAGCGTAACGAAGAAGAAGGCGCATATTGTCGTGACGAAGCCGCGACGGCTTCGCAAAGGGACCATGTTCCGTGACTAAGCGGCTTGTGGAAGGGTACGACGAGGACCACTCAACCACGACGATTTGCAGCGAGCAGCATCACCGAGCGACATTGTCTGTCCCCGCCAACGACTCGAAGGGAGAGAAGGAGAAAAGAAACCGAGTATAATCCGCAAAAGCACTCTCACCAGTTGAACCAAATTGGCCCGACCCCAGCAACTCAGCCGAGCAGGCCAAGGCATATATTGCACAAAATGCTCTAACGAAGTTTGCCCCCTGGCCACGGCCACAGCTCCTTTTTTACGTCAAGTGCCCGCCCCATTCGCTGCCGCTTGCGATAACACCTTGCACGGGAACGCCGCAACCGTCGGCCTCGTTGCGGGCGTGCTGTCGTGCGCCTCTATCGTGATGCCTCCACGGATAGAGACATGTCCCCCCAACTCCGTGAGACGGTCATTCTTTTCCCGTCACTTTCAGCCGGCATTCTTCCGCAGCATCATAAATGAAAGCAGATGACTGCCGTGAGCGCAGCCTTGGGGCACCCGACCCCTCGTTTCACCCATACAGCCATTACCACCCGTTCGCGCAATCTGGGGTGTCCATTGGGCATCATACAGGCTGCGCAGAGGCCACGGCCTTTGGCCAGCGTTACGCCTCCATTGCTGATCCATAACGCCAGCTCCGGACTTCCAGAGCGCTCTACTGCAGGTATGCAACGGGGAATTATGGATCCCACGAGCGACCCATTCGCCCAGTGGTTCCTTTTTCGAGAGCTGTAGATCTTTGCGCTTGCCCCAAGATCTCTACGCGATCGGCAAACTCAACACAACGAACACTCAAGTGACAAGCCTGGGTGCGTGGTTCCATAGTGCTGGCGGGAGGCCTCGCTGATCCTGCACCTCACCTGCATCATTCAAACGTGGCGTCCCAATTTCCGTCAGAGCCGCAAGATAAGGGAGTCACAATGGACATGCAATCAAACATAGTTCATGGTAGCCGTAAGGAACACCAAGGGATGTCTGCTGTGGTACAGGCACGCGTCAAGGCGTATCGCACTGACTCGCACACCTGTAAGCAACCGTCCATGCCGAGGGAGGCAGCCCGGGCAATCTAGTGCCTGCAACCCCACAGTTCAGGGGAGTCTACCATTCGGACATACGCATCTGAACCCGCATGCCACCACCAGTCGCACTTCATGCAAGAAATGGCCGGATTGATTATTCTCGGCGAGGCAAGGGTATGTAATTGGTGTTCCGTTGCTCTTCACGTGCGGCCAGGCTCTTGTCTTGTCTGAACCTAGACGGCAAAACAACGCAACTCACAAGCAAATGTCGGACTCCGCGCAGTCTAGCTCCCTGTCGCGCTGATCCCCCGATAGTCATGCACGTCTCTAGTCGGGACACTCGCCAGACGGCGCCGCCGGGAGGGCCCAAAACGCGCTGGACCCGCTCACCCAAATTGTTTCTGCTGCGCATCTCTATGTTCATGATTTTTCCGGTACGTCTTGGAGGTCACGACGCTCGCTATCCATAGAGTGTCTGCATGAACAGCACTCTATAGCCCGCATGTTCACATATCACTCACTTGTCACCTTATGTCTCGCTTCATCTGCGGTGGGGGTCGTGTTCCATCGCGGTAGCGCGAACCAGTCGGGTAACAAAACAAACTCCATAAGCCTAGGCTTTTTCTCGCAGCTTGCTAACTAAGCTATCAAGTACCGTATTTCGATTTCACTGGCATAACGCCTTTGCCTGCACCTCCAAAAATACCTGTAGAATCATTTGTGGTCAGCCCTTCAGAGGTCAGGTTGCAGAGCGCCTCCAGCTCCACAGCAGGTGTGTCCAGCGAGTATGTGGTCGTGCAACCAACAACCGACACGGGCACATCTGGACCACCCAGTCCATCCACTTTCGCAAACTCCACACTATCAGCAATAGAAAGCATCCCCAACAAAAAACCGTCACCTCCCAACGATTCATCATCTGCAGCTTCAGAGATAGCGCCTTTCCCCATCAATTCTGCCATAGAACTCACCACTCGCACTTCTAATGCAACGTGTACCGTCAACATACCCAGCGCCAGCCTAGATTACTGGTTCAAGCCGACCTACAGCCATGTTGTAGCGACTTTGACGACTGCGGCGTCAAATTTCACTGACGCCCAATCATATACGCTTGTACCTCATACAGGAACATTTGACGCAGCCAGTGCGTTGGAGTCAGATTTTGTCTGTACCTATACCGAGTCGTACTACTCCGAGTTTGACTTCACAATGACAATGTGCGAGGAATATACAGAAACCCCCACGGCGGCTACTACGTCTATTATCTACAGGTCAGATGGATACTCACCATTTCCTTCTGGCGGTGTCATACCTGTTTCAGATGTTGGTTTATACGACTTATATCTTCCGGATTCGTTTCCATCGGCAACGACCATCGTAACACTTGCGCCAAACGTCACCCAAGTTGAGACGTCGGCTACACCTTTCGTCTACTTCACTGCTTATGAGGTTGAGACCGGTAACAAGACGGAAACCATACAGCTTCCATCTACCCAAGCTTATCCCTACTGGTTGGAAGCTGTTGAGGATAAAGATACCGCGACTGGCCTACTCCCACAAGGATTCCTAGAGCAAGTACCACATTCAGCGTGCAACGCTGGGCAGCTCCAGGCTGTTGTGATTGTTCTCATTATCGTCGATCTGTACTACTATAACCGGCCGAACCTTGACCCGGCCCTCATTCACTTCGAATCGTCTGTTCTTGGGTTTGAAGATCCACCTTTTGTCGTGAATGACTGGGACAAAAGTAGATCAAGGACTGTCCCGATTACAGTCGCTGACTGGAGTCTCCCCTCGGATCCTAAATCTACGACTGCTAGTGCCGGGCCAAATCATCTTCCTGAACTGGCTCCTACAACGCGTGTACGTGGTGGCCACATCCAGCCCGGCGTCCCTCAATCGCGTCCACCACCGCTGTTGACAGTCGGCTCCTCGACAATAACGCCAAACGCTGCGACTCAGTTCTTCATTGCCCCCGGGCAGACTTTGACTCCTGGTGGTACTGTTACCGTTGATGGCACCGCCGTCAGTCTTGCACCGTCGGCTTCCTTTGTTGTCATTGGTGGCTCTACCCAGGTCTTTCCTACAGGTCCTCTCCTGTTACAAACTACAATTAAACAAGCACAGATTGTAGTCGGTGGCGCGACAATAACAGCACAGGCTGCCCAAGACAAGCCCAGCTCGGGTCCTATTTTTGTTATTTCTGGCGAAACATTGCTTCCTGGTGGGCTCGCCGTATCTTTTGCAGGAAATACACTTTCACTGGAGTCTGCAGGGGATGTTCTGGTCGTCAACGGGGCTACTTCGACACTTGACTTCCCCATCCTTCAAGCCAGTCCTCCTTCAATCACTATCGGCAACGAGATATTCAGTGCTCTTCCAAAGCCGTCTGGGCCAGCGTTCGTCATTGCCGACCAAACACTTCTTGCTGGTGGTCCGGAAATAGTAGTCTCAGACACAACGTTGTCTCTAGCGTCATCCGCCTCCTTCGTGGTGGTAAACGGTGCCACGTCAACATTAACAGAGCCCGCCGCTGCACATATCACTGCGCCTCTCTTGACGATAGGGGATGTGGTTTTCAGACCACTGCCTGGAACCGGAACCGCATACCTGATCGGATCGATACTGCTTACTGCCGGTGGTTCAATAGTTGTATCGGGAGCGACCATCTCGCTTGCCCCTGGAGCTACGGCTCTGGTCATCAATGGGCAAACAAGCCTCATTTCCCCTCAAGTTCCGCTTATAATCACGAACCCGCCCTTACTGACTATTGATAAGGAGACATACACTGCCATTCCTGGTGGTGGTACGACCTTTGTTATCGGAACAGGAACTTTGACGCCTGGCGGCACGATCACTGTCGATGGAACAACTATCAGTCTCGCCGCTGGTGCCACGGAGTTGATATATGGGAGTTCAGGTCGCAGCACCACAACAGCGTTGTTCCCAGCGACCACGACCCAAAGCCAAAGCATCACTCATGCTTCTAGAGCGAGCACTGGAGGGAGCGGACTCAACGGACAGGCATCAGCAACAGCTCAAAAAGAAGGCGCGGCAACGCTTTCGAGTGGACACATATGGATTCCGCTCACAGTCGCTTTTCTGTGTTCGTTTCTAGCATAATTATGGGGTGTCTGCCTTGGGTATCTGATCTGCATTGTACCAGCATGGTCACTGCATGGACGTTTATTAGGGATACTAGTCATTGATACCATGAGGTACAACACACGGATGGACTGTGTAACTTACCAGGGGCGCACAGAGTGGGATCGCCCGCGGCGCCTGCAATGAAAGGACGCGAGTAATCACAAACAAGTAACATTAAGCCAGCAGCACCCTTTGATGGGGTGTTGCATCGCTGCATCGAACACATGGAGGCTGTCTTGCAGATTTAGACCATTCGTATGATCGAGAGTAATCGAACTGAACGAGGGCCATCGAGCAAGTTTTGAGAAATTTTACAAGTACTTATAGTTAGATAGATCCTCAGAAAAACGTGGAGGTAGAGGGTGCTGCCGCGCAGGATGGGTCATTAGCGTTATACAGACCAAGAGCGCCACAGTATGACCAACGGCCGCCACGAGCCCCAACGCTCCGCCTCCGCCACCAACAATAATAACGCATCTTAGCGACGCCCATCAAACACCGTGAGCGCTTCGCCTCCTTGCAGCCTCGAGCGTCAAACAAGCGAGCGTCGCATTCCCTCCGCCGAGCAGCAAAGTCACAGTTTAATTTAGCATGGATATAACCGGTGGGAATAGTATGGCTCAATTCGAAACAATCACAACGTCAGTGATCGGACAAAAGCAGCCAGCAGCGAACGACCTGGTGTTTGATGGGGGCTCCGGGTGCTCGAAACATCGCCATAATCTTGGCAGGCACAGGCCCGCAATCTCCCCCACTAAGGATTCGTTTCATGTCATCGCGCAGAAGAGCCTTTTACGGAATAACTCGCCCCACCATACACTGCGAACCGAGGCTTCTTCTCCTTCGCAGTGCAGGTTCTAGAAGACCTGATCATCGAAATGAGATTCAGTTCATACCAGCTGTGGGACGAAGGATGGAGAGCAAGGAGAATGCTGGGAAGATTGAATTTGGTTGAAGCCCAAGCAGAGGAGAGCCACAACCAGAAGTTCCAACGACAACAGAAGAAAGCATGGTAATGAGCAAACAATCAACTAAGAACATGTCCATGCACTGTGGAGAGTGGCATGAACTGAAGCGCTTCAACGCATAACGTTTCGTTAAACGCTGACGAACGTTGACAGCTTTCAACCGTTCAAGCATTTTCGACATGGTTTCACACTCCCGACAATAGCCTCCCGTCATTCGACAGTCAGGATCTCATGCAGGCCACCCCTAGGCACACGCATCGAAGCGACGCCTCTGAATCTTCATGGCAATAGCTCATCACATATTATGGGGCATAGGATCGGAGAAAGGCTCAATTCAACGTTCTGCGGCAACTAAACGAAGCCACACTTCCGCTTGCAGCACTAGTGCGGCGCGGGATAGATTGACAGGAGCTTGGCATCAATCCACAGACCCGGGTTTCATGTCGTTGGCGTTGTCAGGATTCCGTTAGGAACAGCACTAATCTTGTCAGGGCGCGAACGAGCCGTGCAGGCGACGAGAGTATAAGAGATGCCACTGCCATCCTCCAGTTGAAGGGCATCAAGCTTGACGCTGACACTCATTTTCACACGCTCTTTAGCATACACTCACTTTCAATTCATTCGTCTATCTTCTGTTCGTTCACATTCTATCTTTGAAAATACTCTCAACTTTTTCAATCCAACCAACCAACAACAACACAAACCATCACCATGTTCACCAAGACTGCTATCGTCCTGGCTGCTGCCAACCTCGCTGCTGCGCACACCACCTTCCAGAGCTTCGTCATTGACGGAAAGGACCAGGGTCAGCACTTCGCTGTCCAGACTCCTTCCAACGGCAACAACCCCATCCTCGATGTCACCTCAACTGCCATGATCTGCAACGGTGGTAAGGCTACCTCGGACCAGGTCGAGGTCGCCGCTGGCTCCACCATCGGCATGCAGTGGCACCACAACGACCCGTCGTCCGCCGGTGATGGTGACGACCCGATCGCTGCCTCCCACAAGGGACCCGTCATGGTCTACATTGCTAAGGCCGACACCAACGGCGAGGGTGCCGTCTGGCAGAAGATCTGGGAAGACGGTCTTACTGGCGACAAGTGGGGTGTCGACAACTTCATTGCCAACAAGGGTCTCATCTCTATCGACCTCCCCGACCTTGAGGCTGGTGACTACCTCATCCGCCCCGAGATGATTGGTCTCCACGAGGCCAGCGCCGAGGGCAAGGCCCAGTTCTACAACGGCTGTGGTCAGATCAAGGTCACTGGCAGCGGAAGCGCTTCGCTCCCTGCTGAGGGTACCGACATGACCAAGGCCTACAAGGCCACCGACCCCGGTGTCATGTTCAACATCTACGGTGGTGCCACCGACTACACCATTCCCGGTCCCGCCGTCTGGGACGGTGCCTCCTCTGGCACTTCTCCCTCCACCCCTGCCACCTCGGCCGCTCCTTCTCCCGCCTCTTCCTCTGCTCCTGCCGCTACCCCCACCAAGGAGGCTGAGCCATCTACCCCCTCTGCCACTGAGCCCGCCTCTACTCCTTCCGCCGCTCCCTCGGCCGCTCCTTCCGCTGTCCCTTCTACTCCTTCCACTGGCAGCGGCTCTGCTCTCCCCGAGACCTTCACCATCGAGCAGTTCATTCAGTGGCTCAAGACCACCACTGGCACCTCCAAAGCCCGCCGCCACGCCCGCGCTTTCCACTTCTAAGCGCACCCTTCTCTCGCACACATGTGAAGGTCGCATGACGACATAGCATTGCATGATATGGTGTTTGGAACATCATCTGTTGGTTCTTCTTTTGAGAGTATTCTTTATTGGATGGGAATGACCCTTCTGCTTCTTCTATCCAGCTGCTAGATCAGCGACCATTTTTTGACATGTAAATATAGCATTCATGACGAATGGAACTTGAAAAGTCTAGTGCAATCTCTCGATACTTTGTGATGTTTTTATGACTTGTTACTAAGAGTTGAAGCCGCGGATGATTCAACCACTCCGAGTGATGTTACTCGATCAAAACCCTTTTATCCAATCTTCCACATACTTCCGATCTTCCATCTTCTTCAACAACCCTTCATACGTCTTACCCTCCTTAACCCCTTCCTCCATCGTCTTGGGCAGTTCATCGCACTCGCCCACCCCCTCATAGAGAGTCGCACTAAACTCCTTGAGCACCTCACATCGCTCTTGCATATTCGCGCACAAGCGCAATTTACTCCAATTCTCTGGTCTGCGAGGAGGATCCCACTTGTCCAGCCACTTCTCCGAGTTCCCAGCCCACACAGCTAGAACCCAGACACCAGAGCCGGTAGACGGGTATCCGACTTGCAGATCAGGTAGGTAGTAGTAGCCATATGAAACGATACCGTAGGTAAAATGGCGTTGTTGGAACTTTAGCGATGGCCACCAGCGCGCGCCGAGCTGGAGGATGCGCCAGGGTCCGGTGCGGTACGTGAAAGGCCGAGAAAAGATAGCTCGGGGTCTGAAAAGGCGGCTGTGATGATGCCGCCTTGAGTGGGGTAGGAATACACAGTGCACTTGATGGACCCGAAGCTTATTCGAGGACGGGCAGTAGGAGGAGCTTGGGGGTTCTTCTTGGGCTCTGAGTTCAACGACATTATTGTTTGGCTATGTGAGCTGCTGGTTCAGAATGTGTGCTTGAAGGTGAGAGTACCGACATGTTGCTGTCTACTTGATGTGAGGCTGCTGTGCCGTAATGGTGCAGCCATGGCATTGCTGTTGTATACCCGCGCTTCGCCGTTCAAGCAGCTAACATCACGAAGCGATAAGTGTGCTCCTGTCTCAAATTGCGAAATAATGCACTGCTGTTGCGAATTCAGCACATGCCAAAGACAATGGTTGTAGGGGCTGGAATGATGCTGCAACCGCGGCATCGCCACGGAGGGCCACACCAACGCCCCTCATCCGCCGTCTCTAAGCGAGTGCCACCAAACTCGCTCCCAAACGCGCAATCTCTCCCCTCCCCCCGGAATCTCCTCAGCATGTGCCAACCGGGTGCAAGAAGTGTCGTCAAAATACCCATTTGACCCCAAGCCACCCGTGCCAAATAAGCTTCGTCTAAGCGTTCTTGGCGAAAAATGGTCCGGGCATGTCACGGTCGCAAATTTCGGCTGTCACCTATCGCGAACTTCCTATGCGGTACTAGCAGCAGCCTCGAGTACCCTTGCCAAGTGGCCACACCAACTGATAAGCAACGACAAGCTTCTGCTGCAGTTAATTTATTCTACGGTCTTGGTTTGAGATGCATTCCCGAGATTACGTGAACTAGCGGCCGTAGGATTTCGATGCTGTTGGGAAGCTGGTTCTCATGTGGAAAGTGAGTCCATCGTGCTCGCCAACTCGAGGCAAAGAATTGGCTGGGCTCACAGATGTTTTGGTCATTACAGCACACAAAGAGATGGAAAGAGAGTAACAAAAAGTCTGCAATCCCGAAAGCTGGATCCGCCTTCTCGTAGCAATTCTTTCCGCACAGCAACGATTCAGACGCGATGTCCGGATGGCCTCCCAGAAAGGCAGGCGCAACTGTCGATGTACGACAACCTTCTTAGAACGTAGAAGCTACCCAAGAGGCGGCGGTTCCGAAGGCGCTCTGATAGGTGGACTTGGACCCATGCGCCAGGAAGAGCTACTGTCCAAGGTCATCTGAGATCAAACTAATGTACTATAGCTGGTGGATATTCATACATTCCCTTGCATTTTTCGGCCATGCTGCAGGGTCGCAGTGTAGGCGCGCTTCAAGAGACACCTGCGCTACTAACTAACGACTCAGATTCCGATACTTGGCCAAATCGATGTCTTGAGCCGGGCTTTAGTTCACGCAAGAAGACGAATGCAGCGGAACAACCATGTAAACGACCAGTGAATTTCAGGAAGGTATCATCAAAAGTCAATGAGAGCTATTGAACTTTGATATCAGATTCTCAAGACACGATAATCGATGAAGAATCTAGCCCCAATGTTCGAGATATAAAAGATGGTGAGCCCCTCTGCTTGAGAAAGACAGCTCATCCAGCCAAACAGCGATACCAAGAAGCCATTCGTTCTATCCCTTCATATCCACCACATCTTTCCCGACTCCTAAGTCTATTCCACCCTTCACCATGAAGTTCTCCATCGCACTCATCGCCGCTGTTGCCGGCTCAGTCCTTGCTCGTCCCTCAACCCTCGCTGAGCGCCTGCAATCTCGTGCTGATGGCACTCGTCGCCACAGGACACAGCCCATGATCAAGGTCGGCTCTGCCTTCAAGGAGCAAGCCAAGTTCATCTCCGGCGATGCCAACACCACCGCCCACGTCGACTACTCATCCAACTGGTCCGGCGCCGTCCTTGAAGAGCCCTCTTCTGGCTACTTCACCTCCGCCACCGGCCGCTTCACTGTGCCGACGCCTAAGCACGTTGGCTCTGCTGGTACCGAGTCCTCGTCAGCCTGGGTCGGCATCGATGGCGACACCTGTGCCAGTGGACTGCTTCAAGCGGGTATCGACTTCACAGTCAGCAGCTCCGGTGCCGTATCCTACGACGCTTGGTACGAGTGGTACCCCGACTACGCCTACGACTTTTCAAACTTTGCCGTTAGCGCGGGAAACATCATCCAAGTTGACATTGTCGCTACCTCGACGACCCGCGGCACCGTCAAGCTCACCAACGTCAGCACCGGCAAGAGTGTCAGTCAGACTCTGAGTGCACCCAGCGGCTCCGTTTTGTGCCGTTCCAACGCCGAGTGGATTGTCGAGGACTTTGAGTCTGGCGGCAGCTTGGTTGCGCTGAGCAACTTTGGCACTGTCGTGTTCACCCAGGCTAGTGCTAGTTTGAGCACTGGTGGCAAGGACACTCTGAGCGGTGCCACTATCATTGATCTTAAGCAGGGTAGCACTGTTTACACTGATGTTGCTATCAACAGTGGATCCCAGGTCACTGTCAAGTACATCTAAGCGAGAATGAGTGAGAAGATTAGGGGGAGGGATAGGCTGATTAGTGGAGGCTTGGGGGTTGGTTTCTAGAATACTGGTGCTATTGTTGGAATGCGATAGACTTGGTAGAAGTTATGAAAGTTATGAATATTATTGCGAAGAACTCTTGTGCACTATGTATGCTGATTAGTGAAGAGGGGAGTAGGTTACGACTGGAAACCAACACCTATCTATGGTTAAAGTGCGCTGATAGATTGAGAGATGCAAATATGAGCCGTATGCTAATGAAAATGCGGGAACACAGGCGACCTGCAAGATGAATAGAAGACTACAGGTGACAGACTGCATGTGACTTGCATATCCCACAAGGTGAACTCAGCTAAACATGGCGCAAATGTCCTGTCCATCAGAGATTGATACAGATAGCTCACCGTTGAATTCTCCCTTGAAGCGGTTCTGGTACGCTCCTTGGCCAGTTGGCAGTCGTAACATCAAGACAATACGCATACACGTTTTCTCTTCCACACCTCTCTATCCACCCGATACATCCGGGATAATCACACGAATAACACCCGAATTTCGTTTCAACACCGGCAGTGCATCAACGGCCATCGCAGTCACAACGCAATGCTACCAGCAACAATAAATCTCGTCGTCGCAGCGACTTTACCGAAACTACCTGCACAACACAAAACACAATGCACCCCGAAGTTGTCGCGAACCAAACGGCGCATTCACGGGCTTAGGGTGGAGGTAAGCAACTGACCCAGGGGTGCAAGGATTTTTTTTTGTGGTCTTCTTCTTCTCATTCTCATTCGCTAGGCTCGGTCAGACTTGCCTAACGGCGTTGTCGCTTATCTTTCTTGGGGGGTGGGCGCGTTGCTGACTTTTAACGGGCCGTTCGGGGGGCCTTGGGAAATTGCAAAATTGGGAAGGAAGAGAGGGAGGGGTCTTGGTCCTGGTCTCGGACTTGGACCATCAGATCCCGTGTGGATCGCGTGTGGGTTTGGTGGTAGCCGATTATACTGGGGCTGGTGCAAGTTTCGTTAATTCCGGAGGTTGAGTGCCGGGGTAGAATCGTCAAATTTTGGAGTTGTTGTGCTGGTGGATGGTGGATGATGGCTTTTCCGTTTGAAAGTATGAGCCTGACAACGCATCGTGATGGACTAGGATATCGTTCAGGGCCTCGAGCACTCCAAATTTTCTGACTGTCGTGTAAAGTAAAGTATAAACGTCACCACCCCGCCGTAGAGAAGATTCAGTAAACAAGTGGCTGTGTGACTGCAGGGAAAAGCGTACGCCACGATGATCTGCGCCACGACTACCCGCATGTGCCAACAGGGGTCGCGAGCTGAAAAGACAAAACCTTAAATTCCTTCTACAGGTTGATTGCATGGCACATGACATTGGCTAGTGTGAAGCGGTAAGGGTACTGGCTGCATACGCAATTTAGATGGTGAACACCGTCAGACGGGATCGGATGGCTGCAATCTAGATCGTCGACTTGTGCAGGGGGTAGAGGTGGGACATTGCATTCCGTCCCGTATCCTTTTGAGAGGGGCGGCTGCGTGTCAGTCCAGGCCATGATTTGAGAATGACAATCATTGCGAGAGTAGATCTCGTGGGGGGTGATCGTAGTCGGTGTACGGTGACTTATAGATCAGACCGCTGTGTGACTTGGTCAGGTCCAAGTGCTCGCTTGCCAGTTCATGACAACGCACGACGCTTTCGGTGCCGTGTGCAGGTTGTACGTGTACTACGGTGTGTACCGCTCAGCGTTCCTCAGGGTCAGTGTTTTGCAGTCAAGCCTTGCTTTATCGTGGCGCCACGGAGAGGAGGTCAGCGGTTACAGAGACACAAGTACAGTTGTAGCGGATTGACGTAATGAATGCAACGCTTCCAGCACGATCGCCGGCGAGGCTACTCGCTTGGCAATGTCCTGTAAACCGAAATCGATTCGTGCCTCGCGAATCAAACTTCTGCTTTTGCGCCAGCTCGGTAATTCCGTTGTGCCCTTGTCGCGCATCATGGTGCGTCCAGGCTCACGTGAAAGCACACGCGTTTCGCATGCAGGTCGATAACCCTGGCTGCTGTATAGCCTCCACCACACACGAACGGGCAGCCCGAGATGCAATCTACAGCGGCACATGGTGGTGATAGCAATTGACGCTACGATTGAGGCTGAGGATGGTGTAGAGTTTAACGTCTGTCAGGGTCCAGATGGCTCGACGTGGTGGGCAAAGAGCTGAAGGTGTTAGCGCAGGAGCACGAATCGCGCAATAGGACCGATTTCTGTAGCGGCCGCATGGGCCACGACGTCACACTAGAGGCTGGGTTTACTCCTTGGAATGCGCCCGCAGTCCTGTTTATTTGTATCCGTTGCAGGGAGCCTCCTAAATTTCTCACCGGGCATCTTCCTTTCGCGACTCCCTCACCTCCGACTTCGAGGGTGCACGCGACTACCCAACTGCCCATTATGTCGTCTACCGTGAGTGCTTGCTACCAGTCTCCAGCGTCGCGCCTACTGCTGCGACACCAACCACTAGCATGCGCTAACACTACTCTAGGGTGGTGAAGTAGGCAAGGCCAAAGAAGAGTCCAACAGCTCCGTCTCCAGCTTGGTATCGACCCTCATACCGACGGCCATTCTCGCCCTTGCTTTCGTGGCCGCATTCTTCGTTGCCCGCAAGTATTTCCGCAGAGTGTACGCGCCGAGGACGTACCTCAATCACCTAGGACAGCAGCGGCAGACGCCAGCACCGAGCCAGGGCTTTTTTGGATGGATAACGGATTTCAAGAACCTCAAAGATGAATACATTCTGGACCACCAATCCATCGACGGCTACCTCTTCGTCCGCTTCTTCAAGGTCCTTATCGCCATCAGCTTCCTGGGCTGTCTGATCACGTGGCCTGTCCTGTTCCCCGTCAATGCCACGGGTGGTGCAGGCCAGGAGCAACTCGATCTTCTCTCCATGAGTAACGTCGATCCCACCGGCACCAACGTCAACCGTTACTATGCTCACGCTGGTATCTCTTGCATTTTCCTCGGAATGGTCCTGGTCGTCATTGGCCGCGAGTCCTTCTTCGTAGTCAATCTCCGCCAGGCTTACCGCCGCTCGCCATGGGGAGCCAGCCGCTTATCTTCGCGCACCATCCTCTTCACCAACGTTCCCAAGACGCTTTCCCAGTCGGCCCTCTTCGATATGTTCCCTGGGGTCAAGCACGCTTGGGTCGCCTCCAACACCAAGGAGCTGGATGAACTGGTCGAGGACCGCGACGACACTGTCATGAAGCTAGAAAACGCCGAGGTTGAGCTGCTGACCAACGCGAACCAAAACCGCCTTAAGGCTGAGAAGGGCAAGAAGCACTTTGTTGCTGCAGACGTCAACGATGGCACCAAATGGATTGACCCCAAGAAGCGCCCGACGCACAAGCTCAAGTTCTTGATCGGCAAGAAAGTCGACACCATTGAATACGGCCGTTCGCATCTCGCTGAGCTCATCCCCAAGATCACCGAGGAGCAGGACAAGCATTGGAATGGCCAAGGTGAGCTTGTCGGCGCTGTCTTCATCGAATTTGATACCCAGAAGCACGCTCAAGATGCCTGGCAAATGATGCAGTCGCGCAAGACGCAACCCGACAAGAGCCTCAAGGCCCGTCAACTCGGTGTCGCGCCTCAGGAGGTCGTATGGGGTAATCTGCGCATCAAGCCTGCGGAACACCTTGTCCGCTGGGCTCTCGCTACCGCCTTCATCACCGTCATGATCATCTTCTTCGCCATCCCAGGTATGTACAGCAAGTCAGCTTTGTGATGCCCTGCTAACCACACACAGTTGCTTTCGTCGGTCTCATCTCCAACATCAACTACCTGGCCGATCGTTTCACATGGCTTGAATGGATCCTGGACATACCCAAAGTCATCCTCGGTGTAGTCACTGGTCTTCTACCCGCTGTGCTTCTTGCCGTTCTCATGGCCCTTGTCCCCATCGTGTGCCGCCTAATGGCCAAGCTCGCTGGATACGTTACGTACAGCCAGATTGAGCTCAAGACGCAGAACTGGTACTTTGCCTTCCAGGTCGTTCAAGTCTTCCTCGTGGCTACTTTGTCTAGCGCCATCACCTCTGCCATCAACGATATTCTCGACGACCCCGGTAGCGTTCTCACGCTCCTATCGACCAGCCTGCCCAAGGCCTCCAACTTCTACATCAGCTACTTCATCCTGTTGGGTCTGTCGTCGGCTGCCGGTACACTCCTGAACATTGGCGGCTTCGTTGTCGTAGTTCTTCTCGGACGCATCCTCCCCGGCAAGACACCCCGTAAGATTTTTGACAAGCTCACCAAGCTCTCCGCCCCCTCGTGGGGATCCGAGTTCCCCAAGTGGATCAACTTGGGTGTCATCGCCCTCACCTACTCTGGCATCGCTCCCCTCATCCTCGGTTTCGCCACCATAGGCTTCTCCCTCATCTACGTTGCCTTCCGGTACAACTTCCTCTACGTATACGAGACCAATCTCGACACCAAGGGCGAAGCCTACCAAAAGGCTCTCCGCCAACTCCTCACGGGCGTCTACCTCTCCGAGATCTGCCTGATCGGCCTCTTCGCCATCGCCACGGGCAAGAACATCCAAGCCGTCGGTCCGCTGGCCATAATGTGCATCCTGCTCTTTGTCACCATCGTCTTCCAATTCACCTTGAAGTTCGCCCTCAAGCACGAAGAAGCGCGCCTCGCCTACGCGGACCCGACCCCAACGCACAACAACGGCATAATGCACGACGAAGAAGACGGCATGCGCGCCCAAAGCGGCGAGAAACTCCACACCACCTCCTCGCCGGCAACACACCAACCCAAACCCACACATATGCCCATGTTCCTGCGCAAAATTCTTAATCCCGAGAAACACTCCATCCACGCCCTGTCCGCCTCGCTCGACCAGTTCTACCACACGCCCCAAGACCCGCTGCCGCTCGAGATCCAAAAGCGTGCCTTCTTCAACCCGTCCGTCACTTCGCCCACGCCCGTGATCTGGATTGTCAAAGATGACATGGGTATTAGCACGCGCGAGATTCGCGACACGCAGAAGATCGTTCCCGGTGTCGTGATGACGGATGAGCAGGCAGTATTTAATGAGAAGGGTAAGGTGTACTGGCATGGTGTCGAGGATGGCATGAGTAAGGAGGCGCCCGTGTTTGATGAGAGGGTTCCTTACTAGAGAGTACATGTCTAACTTGGTGGGTGGATGGATGTATTGATGGGATGGGATTTCGGAGTTCGATACCCTAGCTTTCTTTTTTTTTGGTTATTTAGGTACGAGACGATGTCTTTTCTGACGTTGAAGTGATTTTTCTTTATGAGCGAGAGTAGGCAAATTTAGTATGTAATAAAATAATGCAAGCTATGAACCGTATCATCACCATTTCGTCCAAGGAAGAAGTGCATGTCATGGTTTCATTCATCTCGTTCGCAGTAGGTCCTAAATGATCATATCAAACAACGTCGGTACGCAGAGCGCAGTAAATCTACGTCAATCTAAACGGCGCACTCTCACCCTCGAACGCCACGATACTTCCTCCAACCTTCTTCGCATCGCCGTAATACTTGAGGCGATACGTGCCCGCTTGGGGTCCCGTCAACCCTGTATCCCAAGTAATGGTAACATCACTTGTACCAGTAAGACCATTGACACGCTTCCACTGGTATACCAGCTCCCAATCCTCATCATTCTTGACTTGAGACCATGTGCCATCAGAACCCTGCTTCTCGACAGCAGCAAAGGTGCCTTCGAGACGGAAGTTGTTGCGGGGATTAGCACCCACAAAAGTAGCGGTTACGGTGGAACCGCGCGTGTAGCTTGCGAGGACATCTTTGGTGACTTGGCCGAATGAGCGGCCGAGGCCTGCGCCGTCGTAGACTACGCCTGTGATGAGCGAGATGCTGTTGTCGCGGTTGTCGGGAGGAGATGGGCCGGGTGGAGGGGGGCTTGTAGCTTCATCGGCGATGTAGGGGAGGTAGGTAAGGGTGGAGTTGATGAAGGCTTCGAGGGTATGTTGACCGTAGAGGGTGGATGCACCTTCGTAGCGCTGGATGCCGTACTCTTCCTCGGTGGCAATGTAGTGGGTGTAGGTGTTTGCGGGACCACCCAGCACGACGATAGGGGACGAGGCAATGTTTGATGAGACGATGGAGTTGTGCACTGCTTCGCGCCAGCGGCGGCCGGACATGGTCGTGGCTTCACCAGGAGAAACGATGATGACGAACTGGCCAACACGTAGAACTTGGATATCGACAATATTGGGGGACCACGGGTAGGGTGTGTTGGCCTCACCGACGTTGAGTAAGACGGGCTTTGGCCACTGGCAAGCCTTTTGCTCGGCGCTTGGAGGGGCAATGGCGCTGCCGACAACATTCCAAAATGGGTTCTCAGGCGCGCCTGGGTCGTTTTGAACAAAGTCGAATGCGCCGGGCCCGTCAGTGGTTCCAGCGGCGAAAGAGTTACCCATTGCCGCGGGGCATGTCTTGACAACGGACCCGTTGCTGAGTGTAAAGCTGAAGTCGGAGAAGTCGACAAAGGTGTGGAAAGAGCGAACATTGCCAGAGATGGATGTAAAGTCAGACGAGTCGTAGATGGCCCTGGCACCTTCAAATTGACGCTTGCCAATTTCGTAGCAGGACTTGTGACCGCCATCGTTTAGGCCAAAGTATGGACCGCGGCCATGGCAGTCCTGGCTCCTGCCTGCACATGTGCTGTCGTTGAGCCTGCATTGTTGATTGGAACCATCTTCACAGTAAGCACCGAGGACGTTGGGCGTCGTGTCACCAACGTTGGCCTGTGAGAAGCCTGCCACAAAGCCGTTGGCAGCATTCGCTTCGTCGGCGGCTGCCTCCATGTCCTGCTCCAGGAGGTAGGCAGCCACGCCCTTGTTGTCTCCGGCAATCAGCGTCTGGTTCCCGAGCAGACTGGTGCCGTGAACGGGGAACCAGTTCAAGATGCCAATGTTCTTTCCATCACTGGCTCTTGTGAACTTGAGCAGAGTCATAGTCTTGTCCACACTGTCTGTGTAGCGGTCGCGCTCGGCTTGTGGATTGGCGAGATATGCAAAGAGACTGCGGTTGATGTTGGCATCCTCGATGTTTGCGCTGCCGGCACTGACAGTGCCCAGTGTGAGTCCTTCGTGTGCTCTTTTGATGGAGAGGAGAGTTCCGTCGACGATGGCTTGATAGCTCCGCTTATCGAAGCCCAGACTGGTGATTTGTGGGAGAAGATAGTTCAACCAAGCACCCGGGCCAGCATGGCTGTGGGTGCCCGTCACGGCTACGTTGTTCTTTCCGTAGATGGAGTACTCGGACCCCATGGCCTGCAGCCCTTCCAGGATACCATTGCGAATGGCCGTGTCGCCAGACTGCGTGTCCAGTACGAGATATACGAATCGTTCGCTGGCTGCGCTCGGGTTGCCGATAATGAAGGCGCGGGAGTAGAGGCGTTGGCGCAGTCCGGTTCCTTTTTGCGACGAGTTGGCATAGCCCATCATGTTGATCTCGACGACGGGTCCAGTGATGTCCGCCTTGCCAACGCCGATGAGGTACGAAGACGCATCTTCGGCAGCGCCACCGTCCTGCTTCTCACTGAAGAAGGAGTCCTGCTGGGCGCCATTGTACGTCTGGTCCAGGCGGGCATGCCAGAAGTCGACTGAGGGGAATCCCAGGTTGATGACGAGCTGTCCAATAATCAAAGAGGCGATGAGGGCAGCCCCCAAAGCAACGGCGATGTGCGAGCGCGCCATTGTCGCGAAAAGAAGTCAAGGGCGGGAGTGTGCGGAAGAGAACAGACAGTAGCACGCCCGCGAGGGAGGCAACCGGTATTTGTACGCTACCGCTGGCACATGGAGCCGTGGGAGTGTCGGGATGTGTTGCACGCAGTTTCCACGGGTTGCAGTCTGCAGTATGCTTCTTTGGCCATGGGAGGTCCCCCGAAGCAGCCAGGGTCGGGCGCACGCATATGCATGACGTTGCGGGGTTCCTAGCCCCGTGGTTGGTGGGCATGGTGGACAGGGCGGACAGGCCCAGTAGCCTAAATTTACCGGGCCTGCCTCTAGTTTCGCGACATCTTTCACCTGCCAATACACCATCTCTACCTCTCCTGCAGGTCGCTTGCCACAATGCCACTCATTCAGGAATCCTACGACCACCTCCCTTGTACGTGTAATCTATCGCTGCCAGGAACAGCGCCACGTCCGATGCGCGTCGTGCTGGGGAGATTGCGCGCGTGATAACAGAGGGAATTGGCTGCTAACTCGTTACAGATGTAGATACCGAGCTTGATGCTGCAAGCCTTGCTGCTGCAAAGGCCAGTATCGACGCCGATATCAGGGCCGCCGGCGTAGATACCTCAGACATGCACCCGGCGCTTGTACCAGCCGCCGCAAAATACACTCCTACCTTTTCCGACTTTATCTCCCGCGAGCATGCGCGCCTCGACGACGACCCCGCTTCCAAACTATCTGGCGTCGACCTGAAGCGCTACGAAGACCTCGATGCGCCCGAGAATACGACTCCGACCAGCGACGAAGATAGGCCCGAACTGCTCGAGCGCTGGAACAAGGCACTGAAGCAGGCCCACACCAGTTCCGAGTATGTCCAAGGCAGGCTGACCCAGCTCGGTCTGCTCGAGAAATTTGGGAAGAACGCGTGGCTGGTGGGCAACTCGCAGCTAGAGGATATTCTCAAAGGCATCGAGACTGAGCTAGCCGACATGAGGAAGCAGCAAGAGGAGACGGAGATGGCGAGGAGAGCCCAACAAGACAATGTCAGTGGCGAGATAAAGACGCTGGAAGAGACTTGGAAGAAGGGCGTAGGAAGAGTCCTCGAGACAGAAGTCGCTGCCGAGGGTCTTAAGCAGCAGATTATGGAGAAGAGGAGAGCAGGCGCCGTCTGAAGTGCTTATTGCGCCGCTACGTGACGACCGCAGAATCATGATACCCAATCAACTATTACATTATCTTTCACGAACGACTTGATCATTACAAGCTGTTACTATGACGGACATTAAGCTGAGATTTCCTGTAATGTTGCGCAATACCATGTGTGCCAAAATATCCATGCTGGAACACTGCGTCGATTCCGTCACAACACCACAAACAGTCTTGGCACACTCACGTCTGGACATCCAACTGGAAAACGCTCTATTCCTGATACTTGCCTAGCTCAATCTCACTATATATCCTCCTCATCGTCTTCCACCTTTTCTTCTTCTTCTTTCCTTCCTCTCCCTATCTTTTGTCCTATTCCAGCTCAGCCCATCCATCGCTCTCACCCTCACTCTCACCCACCTCACAGCTACACGCCAACCCCCCCGCACAAAGACAAAAAATAAGATAACGAAGAGATGGCAACGACTCGCCAGCTCGAACCATATGAACACCGGAGTAACACTGAACAGGCTCGAACTGACGCACCTCCTACACTTAAATGGGAGGAAATGGGCATGATGTTGTGTAGGTGAGTCTTTTCCAATTGACCCAATACCTCTTCTTATCTTTGACGAGAGAATGAAGGATTGATTGGTTTCTATACTGGAGTTGTGTAAGGTTTGAAGATGCAGATGGTTGTGGTAGGCCTGGAGACGACATGGAGAGGTGAAGGTGAGTGAGAGGGCACAAACGCGTGGATTGGAGATGACAATGTCAGTTTGGGACTGTTTTGTTGACGACATGTGTTACTGTGGCGACGACATTGATATCTACGTGTATCTCTCCATGATCACTTGATCTGTCGAGTACAGCCTGACTTCACTATCAACGTCGTTGTGGTGAACTTTACATGAGCACTCCACAGAAAGCCGCCCACAACTCAAAGAAAAGCAAGTGCAGGCTCCCAGGCGTCATTTATTACGATCCTCTTCCTCGACTTCTTTGACTTCTTATCGGCCCCATCTACAACTTGGCGCCAACAACACTACCACCGTCCAGCGTAATAGTAGCACCATTGACATAGGACCCAGCACGGCTAGAGAGCCAAATACAAGTGCCTGCCACATCCTCCGGACTCCCGATACGTCCCAGCGGAATCCCACTCTCGATAACGTCCTTGAACTTCTCCAGCGTAGCCTTCATCATTTTGCTCTGGAACGGACCGCATGCGATGGTGTTGCTGGTGATGCCGCGCTTGCCCAGGTGACTAGCAAGCACCCTGCTCATGTGGTGTAGTCCAGCTTTCGAAGCAGAGTATGCAAACGTCTCGAGAGCGGGAACGCGGAGACCGTCTACGCTGCCAATGTTGATGATGCGTGCCGGTGACGTGGGCGACGAGGCGGCTTCAAGGAGGGGAGTCACGGCCTGTGTGAGCTGGAAGACGCGCTTGAGGTTGAGATCGAGGACGCGGTCCCATGCCGCAGCGGGATACTTGTCGTACGACTCGCCCCAGTTGCTACCGCTGTTGTTGACGAGGACGTCGAGTTCTGGTCGTGGTTAGCGACATGTTACACTGGCATCATCTAGCCATACATACTTCCTGCTCGCTTCTTCAATTCTTCAGCAATCTTCTGCGCTGCGTCGTCTTTATATAGGTCTGCTGCGATAAAGTCGGCCTTGCCCTTGCCGAGCGCATTCAGCTCCTTGCACGCTTGTTCGCAGGCCTTTGCGTCTCGAGAGGATACGTATACAGTAGCGCCATTCTGAACAAATCCCTCGCTGATCATGCGACCGATTCCCTTTGCGCCGCCTGTGACGAGGACGACTTTGCCCTATACATAGTTAGCTTGCATGCTTGGAGAAGGATGCGATTGATTAGACATCTTGATCTGGGTTCTAGAAGCGGCTTACCTTGACATCGAAGAGACTTGTGTTATCCATTTTGAATTCGTATGCTTGTTAGACGAGCAGTGAAAAGATGGAAGATGGAAATAGAGAACATTGCGATTCGGGTTCTTGGTCGTCATCGGCAGTCTCCCGGGAGCTGGAAGCTGGGGGTTGAGCCGAGGCTCGGCGCATCATTCTTCCCTACCGCGATGCTAACATATTCTAGCCTGCCTGCGAAGCCACCACAGTCATTTATATCAATGTCCGATGAAACACGTACTCATTCATAGAAGAATGATCACAAGTTGAGCCTGCCAACTTCGTTATTAGAGATGCACAATAATGCCTAGATGCCCAGAGACAGCAGCGAGCGTTGAAATGAGCACTTCGGGCCTTTGCATCTCCGAGGAGAAATCATCACGAGCGACGGAGACTGCAGATGAGATGAAAAACGCTGGGAGATGGCCTCAGCTACACACGACAATTCTCGTTCGATAGTTGCCACTGATTGATCATGCTCATGCATGGGTAGCGGCTGACGGTTCTAGTACCCGCAGCCTAGGTATAGGCGATGTACACTTGACTTGCAAGCCTATTCAAATCGACAATATAGAGTAACGAGGCTGTTGCGCCCATGGTCCAGATCCTAGTTCAGAACTAGCCACGACCAAACCAGCAATGTGGTCTTTAACTGGATGGCTAATGAGGCCATTTTTGTTTGTTCGACTAACGGATCGAACGATTTTGTGCAGAACGAGGCTGAGTCCCGAGATTGCTTAGATCTGCGAATGGCGTGCAGGGTAAGTGGAGAAAAGTGTGCCGATTTGCGTAAAGAACAAGTTCATGTTACGCCAGACGGGATAGCGCAAATCTGGACGGGAGCCGGGAAGCCGTTCAAGTGGGAGCTAGCTGACTGGCGAGTTGCTGCGGCGCTGAGTTGAAGATGGAAGAGTAGTCTAGACCCTCATCGCACGAACGCGATCTTCGAGCACATCTCGATCATCGGACCCTGGTTGTCTGTTACACTCACGAGGCACTACATTGCAGATGACGGCCAGTAGCGCCCTCTGTTATGGCTTTTACTTGACTGCATGTGGGAGGAGGGAAGCAGTTCCGTATGTGGTTGATAGGTGTGCATGGCAATCGATGATGATTGATGATGTGCTCTTCGGGAACTATTCCCTGGGCGAATGGCATTGATGCATTGCATTGTCCGCTGTTTCGGAGAGGCTGAAAGCTTGTCTGAACAGTTTGCCTTTGTGTAATGATGGTGTGGGCCGCACGAGTCTGTCTGACAGCTACAGGTCTGTTGTTTGTAGGGGCCAAGGCTCAGCCCCGGCGCCGGCGACGGCGACTACGCAATGCGTGACGTACAAAGCGGCTGGCTGCATGCCGCTCATCGACAACATGTTTGGAGAAAGCAAAATCGCATTGCCAAAGAAAATCCATGGTATTCAAATAATGGCAAACTAGGTTTACGAGGCTCGTGTGGCGACATGTACAAGTTCCTAGACTGCGTGGCCACTGAAGCCGGCTGGGGCCACTAGCGTGCTGCAAAAGGGTGGGTCTCGGCCGTGAGGGCCTCGAACACCCTTCTTTTCATCTCCCGGGTCTGGATCACAGGCCACGACTACACGCTATTCCATAACGTCTTTCTCAGCTTCTGTCCGCCTGCATGGTCATTGCTGCGGCACTTTCCATGTCGGGGTCGCGACGCTCAAATATGCGAATTGTCCCATTTCCCATCCCTTCCACCCACAGACGTCACCCTTCATGGCGATCCCTTCCTCTTCAAGCCCCACTTCTCCCGACCTTACAGAGGTTCTGGGACGACTGGGCTTAGCTGAATACGTCCAGGTTCTTTCTGATAATGGGTTTCACAGTTGGGAAGCTGTTGTAGACATTACCGAGGACGACATGACGGCCCTCAACTTCAAGCTAGGTCACAGGAGACTGCTACAGCGGGAGATTGCTACCTACCGCGGAATACCTCAGTCTCTCTCCTTAGAGCCCGAGCCCAACTCGCCTGAGCCGACTTCGCTTTCTGCTTCGGCCTTGGAGAGCTTTACGAGACAGACAACTACCCCGCCACCTCGGGAAAAGCGGAGGTATAGGCGTCATCCTCGGCCAGATCCCAATGCGCCCAAGAAACCAAAAACAGCTTGTACGGCCACTGGAGTCGAGGGTGTGACATGGCATTTGACTGACAACACCAGATGTTAATTTTGCTGATCAGCTTCGCACGGATCCCGAAGTGAGCCAGCTGTCCTTTGTCGACATTGCCCGCGAGGTCGGCCGAAGGTGGCAGGAGCTTCCTGCCGACAAGAAACGAGCATGGGAAAGCAACGCTGCGCGAGCCATGCAAGAGTTCGAATCCCAAATGGACGAGTACAAGAAAACAGACAGCTGGCGAAAGTACCAGAGCTACCTAAATGACTTCAAAACGCAGCAATCATCCGCTTCTCTCAGCAAGCAAAGGCCGGGCAATCTCAGTCGCTCGACAACCGACACGTCCAACAACACAAGGCCATACTCACGTGCTAGCCCTAGCTCCTCAGATAGCCCAGTACCTTTTGCGTCTACAGCTTCTTCGGGTCCTGGAGCTGAAGCATGCCACAATGCATTGACACTAGCGCTGAGCGAACTGGTCACGCTCAGAGGCGAGATCATGAACGGAGGATCTCAGCAATTTGGTGAAAACTTCCTTCCACCCGAAGACCGAGTGCGCCGGTCCATGTACGCGTTCATCAGAGGAACGGGGTCGATTCTTTTTATGTGGACATACGAACAGGCCGATGCCATACTTGATCGGATATACCGACCGCAGGCAAAACTCGATGACATGACTCTTGCGGAATGCTTTACGATTACTGCAATGGGCGCCCATTATGATACCGATGCTTTCCCCGACAAGATGCGACGCGTACTATACGCGTCTGGAACCTGCCATTTTAACGAGAAGATTGCGAGACAGGATGATTTCCGAACCATGCGTCTACTGCTCTCACTGTCGTTTTACTCGATCCTTGAGAAACACATGAGCGCCAAATACCTAATTGGTATGGACACTCCGATTTGACATTCCCCACGCCCAAGCTGACAAATGCAGCCGCAGGATTGCAAATTGCCCGTTGGAAATGGCCAGCCTCACAGGGCCCGCAGTCGATGGATGGGAACTGGAAAAAGATTTTCCGCAGCCTCATCTTCATGGATTCTTGGCTTTCTTATACTCTTGGATATCCTTGCGAGGTGACGTCCGACGATACCAAGGTATGTGGTCCCGATTTCAGTGGAAACATCTGGAATACTAACAAGACTAGATCGCCTGCGCTGTATACCGGCAAGATCAGCTTTCCGTAGACGAACTGATTCACACACAATCCAGCAAGATCAATTTGATCGCAGCAGAAGTCGCAAAGACGCTCGCATCACCGAAGCTGACCACCAAGGGAAACATCACTCTGCTCACCCAGAAACTGGAACAATGGCGTCAGGAAGTTCCGTACGCCTTGCAGATCCCCACACTTTTGTCAAGTGAAGCCCAGGATATGACGGTATATCAGCGGCGCGCGATCTTCATGGTACACGTAAGAAGCCATCTTACTACCATAATTTGGCAACACTAACTCTTGTAGATCATGTACCTCGGCGCACTAATCTTGCTGTATCGTCAGCTGCTTGTTGCCACAGCCGAAGCCCAGCTCGCCGACGGGACAGTATGCACCTTGAACAATATATCAGCCGACGAGGTCAAGATGTACAGACAAGAATGCACCATTGCAGCCCAGAATATCGCTCGCATGCTTGGGCTGATATCCTTCGACGGCACATTGACTACGCGCTGCTGGATCATGTAAGTGTTTGGAAGAAGCAAGCATTGGCCGGAAGCTGACGGATGTAGTATTTATTGGTCTTTCTCAGCTGCGATTTGTCTGCTCTTTAGTGCGACCACCAAACTCATGGAGGGCCAGGTTGAAGGAGTCGAAGCAGATCTCGCATACGCGAAGTCGTGCATGGACATGCTCGAGCCGTGTAAGCCCTGCGAGCCGGTCGCGGCGCAATATCTGGAAACACTCTGGCCGCTGTACGACAACTTGCAGGATGTACTCCGGCGAATGGTCGGACGGTCGAAGAGCAGTATCTTCGCCATCTTGCAGCCTGATCCGAGTTTGTTGAGCCCCCCTGTGCCGGTGTCGAAGCAGGAGATGGGGCCGATCTCCGAAAAACTCACCATGCTTCTTACGGACCCTTTCGGAAGAAAACAAGATGTTGATGGAACAAGGAGGCGCATCTTGAGTAATGATGGATGCTACTCGGTTTTCTGGTTCAGGTGAAGACTCGATGTTGACGTCGACGCTTTTCTCGTTGGGCAGAACGGCGGGCTCAAACAGCGTTCTGCGGCCCGCCCAACCCCTGCGGGCTGCCACCGTCGTTACCACAGCACAATGGGCTGCGACAGCGGTATAGCATTTCGAATGGCGGATCAACTGTCAACATAGCGAGGCCAAATAGAGCCACCGAGACAATGGGAGCTGGCATTCGCCTATTGCGACACGACCGAACTGTCATGCTGCTATATATGGCATCGTTTCCAAACGGACGATCCTCCGTCTCACACCGTGAGATTCAATCGATAGTGCACCTGCACGTTTCAGTCGTTCCTGACTAGCAGTCGATCCAACGAAGTTTCCGCCACTGCATCATCGAGTTGGACGTGTAGGGGAGGCGATGACTGGTGTCGAGCCGTGAGGCATTGGACAAAGGAGAGGTGAGATGACTACGTAGATACTATGCGACGGACGCAAAGTGTATAGCGCCACAATATTGCGTCCCGAACATGTAAGGTGTAAGATAGGAAGGGCCTTGGAAACCTAGAGGAAGCATTCAGCTGCACTACGGGAGCGCCCGTTTTCCGTAGCGTTATACGCCATCGTCACGGGTTCCCACGCACTTGTGCCTGATTCAAATCAAAGATTGCGCTTGCAAGAAGACTCAGAACCAGTCCAATTAGTCCCGACAGAATGGCCAGTCCTGTAATTGTGACGTGTACACTGCATTGTATCGTATTGGAGGTCGTGTCCCAGTAAGTGCTCGACGTCGGAACGCGTACGCGTAATTCACCGCCCACCCAATCGCAACACTATTATTAAAATCTCCGCATTTCCTGCGACTTGGTTTGACCTGCTAACGGTCCGTTGCGAGAAAAAGGACAATGTCGGAAATCGGGCTTGGCTGACGTTTGACAGTCAACATATCTGCCGTTTCAATAGTGCGGGTGTCGTCGAGCCTCTGGCGCATGTACCATTCGACGTTGCATTGAAACTAGTGACTGTGTTTATCGAAACGTGTTTCAGAGCGGAGAAGGGCTGACATGAGTGCAAGGTCGGACCTGCCTTGGTGCGTCGTTGTGTCAGTGAGGAAACAAAGGCATCAAACGACGTGATTTCGATGGCGATGGCGCGTGGGCTGATGGACCTCGGTGGGTTCGCGGCGGTGTATAGCTGCACGGTGAAGATCATATGCTGTTTCCCACGCGCCTAATGTCGTGGGCATGCGCGTCCCTCCGATAAGCAAGCCCACCCCTCAATTACAATAATATTAACCTCGACGACTACGATCAAGTCCTGGACAACCCCTGAGCGAAACCCTTGCTACGACCGGGTCGTTGTTAGGCGCGATACCAACGGCATGCAACCGCCGTCCTTTCCATCCGCTTCTCGTGATGCAACACCGAGGCGGGCTCGCTAGCTGAGGCGTGGCTGAATAAAGTCCAATACAGTACAGACGGTCGCTGCACATGTGCAGGCGTGCAAGCGGATAAGGAAAGGGGGCATTTGGCCGCGGGCGTATGCAAGTCTAGATCTACCAATAGTCTCCACTCCGAGGCGGCCTAGCAGGCAGGCATGAAGGAGGCTCGTTCGCGTCATTTGTGTGAAATAGGGAACGGCGTCCCTGGTCAAAAGTGTAAATTGTCCTGGAATCTTCTATCCCGGCTCTTCTTACCTGCCTGCTTTTGCTTCTACCACTTTCCTTGCTTCTTTTCGCTTTCCTGGTGGTGTGAAGCTCCCGGTCGTTTTTGCTTGCGGAGACAGGAAGAGACGCTTATATTAGCCGCCCGCGTTCGAAGCATCACCCCTCTGGATACCGATGCGAAGCGCGCAAGACGAGGCATACTACTACTACTACTACTACAACAACAACAACAACAACAACAACAACAACGACGACGATGGATTACGGATACGCAATGCAGATGGAGAGCCCTTTTCTGATCCCACATGAGGATGTCGAGGCTTTGAACTCGTCAAAGGCGTTTGTTGCGCTGAGGAGGTGTTTGGCTGGTGATGCTGAGTATGTCTTTTGTCCCCATCTCCGCGCGCGGGAAGCTTATCGCGGCCCGTATCGCAAGCCTCCCTCTCCACCACAACCACAACTACTTCACCAACTAACGATACAACAGCTTCTGCGCAACACATTCGCAATGCACACCGCAATCGAAACAAACATGGCTGCTCCACCGCGATATCCTCCACGCCCTCATCATGCCCGTCGTTACCCTGTTCTCGCGCGCCTCGACTCTTGCCTCGGCTGCCCTATGCACGCAGCGCTCGTCTGATCTCGAGCTCGCCTTTTCGGGTGAATCGCGCAGTGCATTCATTGGCCTGCAATGTTTTCTTACCGAGGAATCAGACTGGTGCCGCACAAGGGGCTGCCCAGCATGCGTAGTCGCAGCAACTCTGAGCACCGACAGTCACATCCGCTTGACCATTGCAGCAAGTCTACTTAGTACCGCCAACGTAGCAACACCCACACAAGAAGAACCACCCCAGGAGATTTCAGACAGGACGCTACCACCAATCCCACACATCCTCCCCGCGCTTCAGCACGCCGTGATCAACGATCCGTTCTGGGAAGGCTCGGAAATCTGGGGATACATCCTTTCCCGCGCTACCCAACTCTCCGCCGGCATCCAAGCACTCATCGCCGAATGCGTAAACCTCGAATCCCTCGTCTCCTCCCCGACCACCGAGCGCCCGAATTCCAAGCGCGGATTGACACATCCCAGCGTACCGTTTATAGCCTCTGGACAAGTAGTCGAGCAAAAGGGCGTCAAGCTGCGGAAGAGCAAGCTCGCAAAACGACAGCTAAGACTGCGCGACGAAGAGGTCGAACTCATGAGGCGCGTGGCAATGCAATGCTGGGCCAAAGCCCAAGTACCGAAGAACCTCAGAGGAGACGTACTAGCCTTTGGAGAAAGCAAGAGGACGAGGAGCTTGACTTGCCCGTAAAGTGAGCCAGCATCATACAATTTTCGTGCGGATTACCCACAGTGCAACGGAGTTTACATGGCGTTTTCGGTGTCTGGATCGCATATGGATGATACCACAGCATATACAACTTTTTTACTTTGTTCTTTTGGGTCGGCATGGCTCTTGGACGTGGTCGTCCGGAGACTGGATAGTCGCCAGGCGACTTTTTGGGAGGGGGGAATTTACATTTATGCACCGAGCATAGCGCTTCTTTTGTCCAGGATTAGATTCTAGAGTCTGATGTGCTTATCTAGATGGTCTAATTAATTACGTGTTGAGTTCATCCGGTATGTTTCGTGTGTTGATGATGTGCGACAGTAGTGAGATTGACCTGGTGGATGCCAAGGACGGGTCTGGAGAGCACGATATTGAAAAGACAATGGTGCGCGCCTCGCTACTGTCTTTCCTGGTATTCTTCGACTGCCGAGCATTCTGTCTTAGGTATAAGCGATGACGATATTACTTCTTAACTCTTCAATGTCATCTTCAAGGTGGACAAGCAACATGGCCAGCCGAGTGATGGAGTTGCCACGATAACAGGGATATTAGCGACCATTCTGTAGCATTAGCAGCGAAAGAAGGCAATGAAATATCCACAAGAAGCGCAAGAGTGAGCCAACTTTATAGTAGTGTCAGTGCTACGAGAAACTCATTTTACAGATACCTCTGCATCAGCTCCTTCACCCGGCCTAGATCCAGTGCCTCTATCTTATTCCCATTTCCATTCATCGTCTCCGCCATACATACAGTGTTGTATATCGCCTCCTCGACCACGTCCGCACTAGCTTCAAACAGCGCATTGATAGTCTGATCGTCAGTCATGGTAATCGGTACTTCCTTGGCCTTGTACGGATCGCGGGTCGCCTGACTTGCCGTCACAGTCTGAACATGCAACTCGTTGGCCGTAGAAAACGCAAGGAAGATATCTCCAGACGCATTTGTCCCGTAGCCTCCAACGCGGGAGAGGCCGACTGCCGCACGTTTGGCTAGGCGTTGCAGTTGTTGTGGATGAAGGGGCGCATCAGTCGCAAGAATTATAATGATGGATCCGTCTTTCTTGTCTTTCGCTTTGTCGACTTTGAACAGCAGATTCGCTTGCGCCATCAACGCTGGATCATCTGGATTCTCTTCGATCCTGCGCTTTTGGTCCTCGTAGATGAGTCGGCCGACGGGTGCGCCACCAATCTTGAAATCCCACATCTTGCCGTAATTGGCCTGGACGAGGGCACCGACGATGTAGCTTTTTCCTTCCTCACCCGGCACAACGCGAGAGCTGGACCCAGTGCCGCCTTTGAAGTAGTGGCATATCATGCCCGTTCCACCCCCGGTATTGCCTTCTTTCACCGGATCACCAGAAGCTTTGTCAATGCCATCGACGACGTGCTTGGGCGTTACTGCGAATCTAGCCACGTCATGAAGGAAGCCGTCGAACGTCTCCGCTACAACGGGCAGCAAGAACCAATCCACCTTGCCGTCTTTGTCGCAATTTTCTCGGATCGCGGACTCGTAGATGCCGTTGTACGCCGATCCAACTCCAAAGCTACCGGTGATGATGATTGGCGAAAACAGTAATCCCATCTCTTCGATCAGGTGCGAGCCCGTCATCTCCCCGGATCCATTGAAGCGGAAGATTCCTGCAAAGCAGGCTTTGTGAAACCAGTCCTTCCGTGGGAGAATGGTAGTCACGCCTGTGTTTATGGAGTTTGGGGCTGCATTGGGGTAGCTGGGGGAGGAGTGGATGGATTCGGTATGTACGAGTACGCCAGGGATATCTGTTAAACTGTTCTTTGGACCTGGTTGATATCGGCCTAGGTGCAGAGTTGGCAGGAGGTCGCGGATGCGCTGGCGTGGTAGCGGAGAGGGGGAGATGGAAGACATGATTTTAAATTAACAAATGCCAAAAGAAGAGACTGTGGATAACATCTAATCATGTTGACTTTCTGCGAGGACTACAAGCTGCCTTAGGTACCATCAAACTGCATATGACTCAGAATGATGAGCTCCTCCTACCCTAGTTTCTAACTACCTACATAGGTATAGAGGCCCCACTGAGTTGTGAAGTTGCAGCCTAAATGTCACGTGAGTGAATGCCCCGTCTTTTTAGGCTCCAACTACCTAGATAACCACCCACTATTCTGGAAGGTCGTAACACGCGCTAGTCTCTGATGAAGTTGTAGCGCATGCAAATAGATACATTGCGTAGGTGCGAGTTAGACAGAATCATCATAAAGTCACGATACAAATCATCTTCCATGTGAATTCCCAAGCCTCGCTTTATATAGATTATCCTGGTCTACGGGTGGTTTTTGCTCGGGATTACGTCATTGTTCTTGATCGCCTATGCTACAGAACGTGTCCGGCTAAACTATGCTGCACTAGCATGCAGAACAACCCGATGTCGCAATCCTGCAAACCAAGATACCTCAAATACTTTGTAGGCACTCGATCGTGTGTTCTTCAAAATGATGCATTGGACCATGCAGATAATCAGTCTAAAAATTAGTTTAAAGATTAGTTTGCCTCAGCGAACCTTTCACATGTCTAAGAGCAGTCTCAATATTATACAGCGGCGCCAGCCATTCAGCCGCACCATTCTTCCCAACTTCTTTACCACCTTGGCTACGGCAAAAATCCATGAATCTTCGAAACCAAAATCTAGAACGCGTTACACACTACTTTCTCCACTCATCTCTTGCAAGCCGACTGGGCTACGTCCTTGGTTGGAGGAGTGGTCGTGCCTCCATTTTCTGGATGGAAGATCATGCGCAGCTCCAGGCATGATCCTCCCCGGATGTACTATGTTGAATAGCGTAGAAGCAATCAACATCAGAAAAGAGTCAAGACAATATTGAAACGCCTCGTGCCGGGGTATTGAACTATGAATGCCGTCCGAGTACTCAATAAGTCGGAATATGATGCGCGCCTAGACGATGATTAATGACGGTTCCTCATCCATCAATGTCAGTGGAATAGGGCAGGGCTTACAGTTATGAGTACAATGACAGTATACTCGACACTGAGTAGGCCGAGAACCTGCCTCTGTTGTTTTCCCGTACTGCTTTGCCGGATACCTTTATATAAAGGCAACGAGAAGACAATGAACACTCCGATAAAGAACTGCTGAACGCCAAGCCCTCCCATGTAAGTATGTATTCCACGGAGAATAGTACTTGGCTTTGCAGTAGTATCTGCAGCTGTGGCTGCCCCGTAGAGTTGGATGGCAAGAGCACTAGAAAAGAACCGTTAGACTGTGCTTTCTTGTTCTGGCAATCGGAGGACTTACAGAACATCTAGACCTAGAAAGACTTGGCCAAATCTCGCTGCACTGAGAAATCCTATTCTACCCGCAGCGGTGAAATTCCAAACCATTCGACCCATCACCATGTAAACGAAAGCATTGAGCCATACGGGAGCGATCTTACTTGTTAGAATTTGTTGCTCTTGCTTTTGGAAGGGAGGAACTTACGGCGATGAGTACGAACCATCCAGAGTAGAGCGGCAGACTGTCGGCATTGTTGATGCTCAAAACTCGCAGGACGTAGGCGATGAACTGGAGCAGGTTTCCCATAATGATTGCCCAACAATAGATTTTGCGGTGTTGAACGGCCTGGCCAAGATGGACAAGTGTAGCTATTCCAAACAAAGCTGCAAACACATAGGCTGCTGCAATTGAGGGGCAAAAGTCCCATTGCGTTTTTGGTACGCGAAGAACTAGTGCATCTGCTGTTAGAAGAGGGTACAATTTACAGAGTTCTCGGGCTCTGCTTTGACGTACCATGACAGTCGTTAACCATCTCGGAAATTTCTGAACAGCTGCGAGGCCTGCGCTCGCTGCAATAATATCACTAGTGTGATTAGAAAAGTGGTGAGGAGGCTCGTTTTCTTTTAGTCCATTTAATGACTTTAACGTGGAATATTTGCCGCTTGTATGGCTCAGTTGTTCGAAAACTACAATATATAAAGGCTTAGTAGGTAATAATAGTGCTTTGATCTCTAGGCCTTTGATGGTGTCCTAGGCTTCCGGGGAGTCCTCGGCTTCCGTGGAGTCCTCGGTGCCTCCGCCGAACCCACTATTTCGCGTACCTGAACCTAATAAATGGATATGGAGAACATTCCCATTGAGAATTTACATTGGCAAAACTGCAAAAAAACAACAGCAATTAAAACATAGCTGCAATCAACTTACTAAACAGGAATGAAGACTTGGTTCGACCCGTGAAAGCGATAACAAGAAGTTTTGCAACGTGAGCACAAAACATGATTCTCTTCACTTGATCTAGGTCTAATGGCGCGATATCATGAATTCAATACTGCCTATTTACTCGTCCTTCCGCCCTACCTACTGCATCTATAAGCATCCTTGCCTGGACTGGGATGTACTCAACCTTGCCTGTAAAAACTTCGTCGATTGAGATCTTCCTGCCATAGAATCTTGCGTTCTCGTTAAACCTTTCAATGATAATAGTTACATCTAGCTGCAGCCCGCCGTAAACTCCTCGGCTTTTCATGTAAGTCCACAAAGGCCTGTGGGCTTCAGAAAGCTCTACCTCCAATAGGCCACCAACCCCAACTGGCCCTGCTACAGCACTCATCTCACCACCTAGCGTAAACCGGAATTTGCTGAATGACTTGAGTGCTTGGTGGGTGTTGATCACGACAACACAATCGTAGATATCAATGCCGGCTATGAAACCAAAACCTAACGTTTGGACGTGGATTCCAGACGGCGGAGACCAGTCACCGTTTTCTTTCCTCGCCATGACAATTCCAGATCCACCAGCAGTAGAGACCGAAAACCCACTGCGCATGGTGGTGAAGATGGCGATTCCGACACAATTCTGGAGTACTCTTTGTGGTATCTTAAACACCACCGTCGGCTTGCCTTTTGGCCCTAGAGATTGGGGTGTTGGGGACGGCTCTAGATAGCTATCATCCTCTTCGAAGGATTAGCGACCTTTTCTTAAACTATTGAAGTAGACATACTGCAAAATGATGACAGAATTCGAACTGCTTTGCCGCACTCGTGATCAAGCGTAGTAGGCCACCATGCTTCAGACCCGAGTCGGTTTGAGAAGCTATTCAATGAGCCACCTATTTTCTCGAGTCCAGATGAAATCTTATCCCCAAAGTGCGACATGGGAGCGCCTCTTGCTGAAGATCTGAATGGGGTCCGGTTTATCTGGGTTGTAGATACCCGGGTAGAGGTGAAAGCGTGTTAGTATGTATGGACTTACGCCTGGGACCGAAGAGCTTGCGAGCCTTTGAGCTCGTAAGATACGCTTTATTAAGTCTTACATTCCATGTTCAAGCTTCGTATTGGACTTTCGGAGTCCTTGGCATCCGGGAAGCTGGTTTAGCGTGCAATAGATCCCGGCGTCACAGTATTATCGGTCCGAGCCTGAAGCAAGCAGTGACCTTTTAACACTTGTCCGACCAGTCTCACCTCCATGCACGAAGCCCAGGGGAATTGAGCGCCTAAGATGGAAGAAGTCGGGACCAAGGGCGATGGCTTGGGAATTTTCTTTCTGGTCAATCGCACGAGTATTGAGATCTAAAGACGTGTACTAAGAAATTCATCTCATGGAAATCCGACATGGACATCATCGAAGGTGTATCGCTGCATACATGAATTTGGATATTTCATTCTGGATCGAAAGACGTCAAGCAACGTGACAATCCAGCGTGATTACAATGACTCAAGCCCCAGGCATATTAACCCCCTTTCCCATCCTCTCCAGTACCATGGTTGAGTACGACTGTGTCCTTGGCATCCCGGTATCTACCTCAGTCTCAATCATTTCACTTCTCATTTGTCGACAGCTTATTTGACCCTTTTCTTCCTCTTCTTACCAGGCGGGTAGCAATGTGAGATTGACTACCTCAAAAAACCGTTGGAAGGCTGCTCTAGCATGCCATCCAATATCCCGTGTGCACCATGGGAGTCATCGCTAAACATATCCCTCAAATCTGGACATGTCATTTCGAACTGCAGTGCCTCTGTGAGCGGGACGTCTGACCCTAGCCAATTCGTCCAATGATCAAATGCTTCCAAACCAACGTTCCCCGCATTACTGACCGCGATAGAGCTCGAAGCTGCCGTGGAACCCGATATTCGGAACCCATCCCAAGCATCGTTCACTCCGTGTCCGGTCATTTGCCGGGTTGGGTCAGTTGTCGCAGAATTCTCACAGACTGAAGGGCTGTTTTCGTTCTGCCCCAACCTATCAGATCCTTCTTGCGAACGTACAAGCACCTCTGCCAGATCAAGAAACGATTTGCACATGTGGTAAAGACGCCGTGAGCCAGGCGCAACGTCCCGAAGGCGGGCCAAAGATTCGACAGTGTCTTCAAGAAGTTTGAAGTCTCCATCGTTGTTCGTGGCTATGGCATGAGTGAAGACAACCAGGTACGGTGTAAATGAAGGGAATAACAAAGTGCTACGGTGAAGATTTTAGTTTGAGATCAAAAGAATTGCAACTAATCAAGACTCACTTTTGGACATAGCCCATCTGTTGGTACATGCTACAGTCTTTGAGACCGGCAGAATAATGAAGATGGCTTTCGAGACTTTTTCTCGAAGCGTAGTAACACCGACTCGATATCTCGGCAGCATTGGTGAAGCGGGTTTCAGCTCTGTACACGACTGATAAGACCGCGTAGACGATAAAGTCTGCATGTTCTTTAGTTGTTTGTAGCAGCTCCGAGTAATATGCGCCGCATGGATTGAGCTGCGAGTTTGTTAGATATAACGACAAGATCTTGTAATGGTGTAGTAGTACCGACTGAAGCTCTTCCCGTAGATCGCTTATCCGCGTTGAGAGTTCGTCTACAAAATACAGCCGCTTTTGCTGAGAATGCTTTGTTGCACTTGCTGAGTACAAGTCATTGTAGATATCGCCTTGAATCTTTGCAAATCGATAGCAGATATGGGTATACACATCCCACGGGCTCTGCATAGGGTTTGTGGAAATCGCAAATGGCTCGGCATCGATGTCATTGTCGTTGAAGTTCGAAGAATGCCCCAGGACAAGAGAGAGATTTTTGTCAATGGTATAGAGACTATAGAAAGCATGGCGCTTGGACTGGGCTACCTCTGGCGTGTCGTTGCGATAGGACGACTCTCGGTGGTACCCTAGGGTCTGACATATAGTCCGCGCAGTGGAGACGTACATTCTGCACAGGGAAAGCTGTGACTCCTCCTGAGCTCTGTATGCCTGTAAGACCTTGATTAGTACTAGTGGGCTAGGTAAAAGGGGTTGGAATTCGTACTGCCAAAGAAAGCGTTTGAACATTTTCGAGTGTCGGCACAAAAAAGCTCTCGTAGCTCCGCAAGCAATGGTGGAAGTTGACGTCGCAAACCTTTGCGCAATCCTCGAGGTCGTACCCCGCAAACACCGGGTCATTCTGCTGAGAGAGTTCTTGGAAAATCCGGAAGAGTACACCATGCATCAAAGCCAATGCACCAACAGATGGCTGCTCTAACGGGAAGTACACCTTTTGGCAGAGCTGTTCAATCCCAATATAGTCTGTCCAGCTACTTGAGACGGCACATAATGGCGGATTCACTAGACACTAACCGTTAGCGCTTGTTGCAGAGAGGTGCATGAGGACAACCCTTCGCTTTCTTGATCACAGCAATGACAAGGGCTACAGGCAATAAGCTGGTCTTCTGCTGAACGCCTATGTCATGATGATGAGCATCATCCTGCTGGAGTGATGAGTCGATAGTGGTCAGATTAGCATGTAATGATGACAAAGCAGATTTTACTGCAGGATCTTGGTTGGTGCTCAGTATGCTGCTAGCAGCTCTACTGGCTTGTAACTTCTCCCTGTTGAAGGATGAGTCTCCTTCGAATGAAGTGAAGTTGCTGGGAGTCTCCTGGTTCGTTGATGTTGCCGAAGACTGGATGTCGTCGTGATCTAAGGACCTATACGCAATGACCTTCAGATCTTTTTCAATGGCGCCGAGACGCTCTTGTATCTTCTCGATCTGTTTCTCACTAGAGTTCTTAAACACCATATCGTTATCACAGAGACATCGTGCGACATACTAATGGTTTGAAATAGCGATGCGAGGGCGCTGCTCAGTTATTACCGAGGTAGGCTGACATTGCATACCCAGAATCTGGCAGCTCGAGCACGGGAAACTTCTGTTGCAGCGCGACTGCGTAAAATCAGCCTAATGTTGTGTAGAGACTTCCAGTTCCATGCTTACCTTTCTGACGCGACAATTCTCGCACTTGTGTAAATGTTAGCTTCAACTATTGTGTCACGTCATCAGCGAAAAGAGCGGATTTACTGCACGCGACAAGGATGCGACGCGCTCGTTACGAACGCTCGATTCCGGCATGTTGTTGTGGGCTATGTTGACTGCGGTAGGTCAGCCTCGTGTGAGGGTACCTAGAACGTGACAGGATTGTCTTTATGATTCCTCGGCTTGCTCGGACACCGGTGCTAGTGTCCCGAGGCTAGGGGGCCTCGGACTCCTAGCCGGATAATTTCCAAGGTTCTCCTGCAACGAATGGGGGGTCCCAAGGGTACACTAAACGATGCGGCTGTGGCTGTAGACCAAAGCTTGTGGAGGTTCTGATGATTAGTGGTAGCACATGTACTAGTGTAGTTAATTTCCTCGGGACCCGGTAAGCACTGAGCGAGGACCCTCGACCGACCTTGGCCGATGTGCCCTGTCACTTGAACCCCGGAACCTCAGTCAAATGCTCATTTCCGAACCACGATCAACATTCTAGAGAGCAATTACCCAGGTATGATTTCTTGGCGCCCCATGACTGTCAAGAGATACGGCTAGCGTTGATCTGGAATATGCATAGAGATCTTCGAGTTAGCTTCTATCGTACTTCCAATTGGGCTTTCTTTCGAACGCCTTCTTGAAATCGGACTAGATTAATTGACTGACCAAAATGTCCAGTCGTCCTATTAATGCAGTCCGAGGAGCTGTCAGATCATCCGTGCACCGAGAAGACTAACCGTATCTTGTATGAAATTTTCTAAATGCTTCGTTATCAAACGATTGAGCATGTTATGTTTTCTTTTCTATAAATGACAGCTCTCTTCTACATTCTATTCGATACCACTATCATTCGACTCTTGTCTCCTTGTGTACCTACCACTACAATCTACTGTTGCCTCTTCGCATACTTAACGCTAAAATATACTCTCGTCTCTTCGCTTCCCTACCTCTATCGTGGTCTTCTTGCCCAAGATGACTTCTGACTCTCGTAGCACTCGTCTCGGCGGAATGCTTCTAGCATTCGCACTCCCTTGGGCTGTCGCCGGTACGTTATCTTGATGGTCTTTGGACATATTCCAGACTAATCAGACTGCTTTAAGGGAACAATATTTCTCCACCGTGCATCGACGTTGCGATTCTTGGAGGCGGGTTCTCGGGACTCGCTGCTGCTAAAGAAATCGTCTCTGCAAATAAGTCTGTCATGGTTATTGAAGCTACCAACCGTGTTGGAGGACGCGTTCAAGATGGACGCTGGTCTGATGGCGCAGTTGTGCAACTCGGAGCCCAATTCGTCGGGCCCAGCCAGAACTCAGTCCTGAGACTGGGAAAAGAGCTGGGTGTCGAGTTTGTCAAGACCTACACGAAAGGCAGCAGCCTCGTGCGCTTCAATGGGAAAGTGCTCAAGGGTGATGAGCTGGGCGTATCCTCTTTTCCTCTCGCACAAGACGTTTTGCAGGAACTAGCTGCGACGGTGACCAATATCGACTCAATGGCCAGCTCTATCGACTTGGAGAAGCCATGGAACCACCCAAAAGCAAAAGAATGGGACAGAGTTTCAGTTTCCACCTGGCTTCAAAATAATGTCAATTCAACCGATGTTCAGAACATTCTTGCCTTATTGGCCGGACACGCAGCTACGGAGCAACCAGAGAGTATCTCCTTTCTGTCGATCATAACTGCAATCAAAGCATCCGGAAACGCAACAAACCCAGGATCTATAGCCCAGAATGCAGATGTTAGTGGAGGAGCTCAAGACTCGCTTTGCAAAGGCGGCTGTCAACAAATTGCTCTCAAGCTGGCAGATCTCCTAGGCCCGGAAAGGATCATGCTCAATTCTGCTGTCAACCTTGTTGAAACAACCAAAGATGGATACAAGATCTTTACCAACGGCGGAACAGTTTGTTCAAAGAAGGTCATCTTAACCATGTCCCCGACCATGTCAGGACGGATACGTTTCTCTCCGCCAATGCCTGCTTCTCGAGATCAGCTTACCCAACGCGTTCCCATGGGGTTGGTCACCAAAGTTCAAGCTCGTTACTCCTCTCCATGGTGGCGCAATGACGGCTTCAGTGGATTGAGCATCAGTGACACAGGCCTTCTGAGTAGTACTGTCGACAACTCGCCGCAAAACGCTTCTTTTGGAGTACTTCTTGGATTCATTGTCGCAGAGGCAACACAGGGTCTGTCTGAGAAGTCAGACACAGAGATGAAATCAGCAGTTGTCGAAGACCTCGTCAAGTTGTATGGTCCCAAAGCAAGGAACACAACGGAACTCATCGTTTATCAATGGGGCAATGAGGAGTACGTCCGCGGTGGATACGCTTCATACTTTCCCCCTACTGTTTATTCGCGATATGGAGAACATTTGGCAAAGCCTGTCGGTGGAATCCACTTTGCGGGTGTAGCGACCTCCAAATACTGGCGCGGCCATATGGATGGTGCGATTAGTGCTGGTGAGCGGGCAGCAAATGAGGTTTTGCAGGCGCTTTAATCGTGTCGCGACCGTGGGCAATATAAGGCAACCTGTCTATTATACGATAGATAAGATAGCTTGTGTACTTATTTTAAGATTAGTCTAGGCTATAGTAGACGTAGTACTAGAACAAATAAGCCTGCAGACAAATAGAAAACAGGGCATATATACCTTAATTCTATATTTTTTAATGCTGCTATATTTAATTTCACCGTGAGACACTTCGAAGACGTAGACGCTGGCATACACAATACAAATTCAAGAGGCATACTAGGTGACTGGCACCTACGCGTACGCTTAGCGTGGCTGCCGCTTAGTACCGTACGCGTTCCCCGCTTCTCTGCTTGCCGACCGCTGCGGCACTTTAGAAGCCGACGCACAAAGTCAAGACCAGATCGGAAAGCAAACGCCCATTCGATCCTGTCCACCCGTCAAAATCATGCCGGCAATATCCGGAATTTGCAACTAGCCCAAAGCCGTAGAATCTCCCCGAACCGTTCATGATTCGTTTGCGACTCAGCCGCCAAGACCTATTGCACCGGTTCCTGCAAAGCGCACCTTCAACGTCGCGAGCTTGACCATCTCCAGGCCATGAGCTCCACAGTGTGCCGTGTCGGAGCTATCTTGCGTAGTCGGACCGCTGTTCTTGCGCTGCCCCCACCCTTGTTGGTGGGTTGAAAAGGCTTCTGTTCCGACCTACGGCCATTTCGTCTCACTTTCTTCAAGATGTTGTCTCAGCTTCTCGCGGTTGGGCTTTTGAGCTTCACGAAGATCTCGGAAGCAAGTTATGGCTTCTATGTCGGAAAGGCACTCACCCATGATGGCAGCGTCATGTTGGGCGGAACTGGAGAGGAAGTATCCTCGCATTGGCTCCAAATCTTCCCAGCCAAGAACCACGAAGCGAATGCGACCATCACCGTTGGTGTCACTAAGGATGCATCGATGCCAGGCCAGTTGATGAACATCTCGCAAGTACCCCATACGTTCCGGTATCTCTCAATGGAATACTCCGATTTCGAGGGCTTTCCGGCGCCTCTCACAAACGGTGGTGTCAACGAGAAAGGTGTTGCTGTACGCGACATTTGGGCTCAGAACCGCGATGATCTCATTGCTATGACCCCGAATCCCCAGACCGGCTTGCAGTACTCCGATCTGGCTCGGATCGTGATGGAAAGAGCGAGCACCGCACGGGAAGGTGTTGAGATCATCGGACAGTTGATCGCCGAGTACGGCTACGCTGACTATGGTGGTAACTCGCACCTCATCGCTGATGTGAACGAAGGATGGGTCGTATGGCAGATGTCGGGAGGGAAAAAACTGTGGGCGGCGGAACGCCTAGGCGATAATGACGTGCGCGTCCTGTACCCTGGCTACATCGAAGACTTCCCAGTCGACTTTGCGAACAGCTCCGACTACATGGGTAGCCCGAACATTGTGAGCTTTGCGGTTGAGCAAGGCTGGTGGAACCCGAACGGCACCGAACCCTTCAATATTTTCAAAGCATATGCGCCTCAAGAAAAGGGCTACACGGCGCGAGATGGCGGAGCGAAATACATGTCGCAAGCCGCATTGGAGGATACGACACGCGCTATGGCTCCGGTGACCGAGAAGGACCTCATCGAACGAGTGCGTGACTACCGCATCTCAGACGATGAAGCTGGCTATGGCCAAGTTGTTTCTCTGCGTGCAGACATGGATCCTGATCTCATCCGCATTTGGGTCGCGCCTACCAGCTCTGTAACTGCGCCTTTCAACCCCTGGTGGCTGGGCGTAACCAGTGTGCCGCCCGAGTACGGACTACATCGCTACCTGTACAAGGACGCTGCATCAACATTCTTGGACACGGACTACCAGTTCCAAGAAGCCACTCACTTCGCTGGACGTATTTTCAAGCAGGTGCTTTATTACACATGTTCGGACCCGGACACATACCTTCCTATCGTCCAGAACATGCTTCACGGCTTCGAAAACGCATCTTTCGCTGATATGGAATGGGTTGAGCAGAGTGCTCACACTCTGATAGCAAATGGACAGCGGGAGCACGCACTTGAGTTTTTGACTTTCTATGCACATGCAAGAGCGGAGAAGGCGCTTGCGCTAGGGGATACGATGGTGGATGCGCTTGATGCTTATGTCAAGCTTATGGGACAGTTCCGTATGCCGAGTGGCGGTCGCATCAATGACCCCGGACTTGGGGCTGAGACTGTAAACTGCTTGGTGGGATGGGATCCGGTAAGTCCAAGTCGTCTTTCGCGAAGCTTAGAGGAGCATACTAATGTTACGATTCTAGGATCAACCGGCGGATAGGCAGAGACCTTTGAAGAAGTTCCGACGACAGGTCTGAGTTGGATAGCCGCACTTGAGCCAGTACAATGACACATCATTTTCTCTCAACACATTCTTCTGACTGACCAAAGTAAACTAATACGAGCGGGGTGTTCAGCATGCCACGCTAGCCCAATTTGACACTCGGAAGCGGGAGCGGCCACAGAAGGCTCGAATGGTCGCCTCTTCCTTAAGACTGACTAAAAATCAACACTCCAGGCCCGGCCCCGCGTGTGTTGGTTGCCCACATCCCAGGTTAACTCATACCGTATTCGCACCATGGGCTTTGATGGCACCCCGCGTTCACATGCATGCGGATTACGCGGGCCTGGATTTACCCGGTCATCTCCCAACGGCTTCGGGAAGTGACATCCCATAACAGAGGTGGTCTGGAATCGTTTCTTTCTAGAGATGTGTTGAATGGGGTTATTGCTGGGTTTTCGTGTTGTTGAGACGCATCGCTTCCTTGGTTCTGTGCCTTGTTGCCATGAAAGACGACTAGTCCCACGCGGGAGTGTACCGCCAAGGCTAGTAACAGTGTGATTTGGCATGCATGATGCAGCTTTTGGATGCATAGAAGATGGCAAGATCGCGCAGGAGGAGCGGGCCGCACATGGTCGGTAACCCGAAGCCCAGTGGTCGGTATGCTTGTTAGGATGCTGGTTGGACACGGAGTAGGCCGAAAGAAAGTGAGGCGCTTTGCTGCCTGAGCATCAGCTGTAAGACAACGTCGCCTATAGACCCAGCGGGTCTAGTGCAAAGAGGGACCATGCGTATCAGGTTAGAATGGCAAGTCGACAATGTAACTAGCCGTTGTTGGATGGGGCTACCATCGGTATAGAGTCTCGATTCATACGCTACGCCCGTCGGGATGTAGTAACTCAATCATGACGACGATGGCTAAGACAAAGAAAGCACTTGCTGAGGAGACAGCTGGCACCCACATCTCCGTGTAAGCCTTCCTACACCTCACCAACCCGCTTACTATCTTCCCTTGCACAAAAGGGCAGCGTGCAAAACCCAAACCAGGAAGTACAACAAAAGTTCCTGAAGCTTTTTTGCAGTAGATTCGAGTCCGGTAACCGACAATGTATGCCACGATTGGAAGAAAGGGATCCTATGAGTTGATGAGCAAAGTCAGACGAAACCAATCAGTGAGAGTACCATGAATTTTGCTGTCCATTATTCGCGCAAGGTTAGATCTAACAAGGTTTAAGATGTCGATGGCAGACATGCAGTCCAAGCATAAAATGACGCTGTGCAACTGTGGCTACTGCGAATTGTCAGTATTCTCGGTAGCAACTAGGCAATCTTGGTAGTCCTGTTGATGGCATTACAAATAGGAAAAAGATGAGATCTTTGTCGGATCCTACGCCAGTGACTAGGCGTCTGTTATATCCACTGCAAGTGAGTAGACACGAGCTTGGCATCAACTGACAGACCAACAAGCCACCACTTCCTACCGAGCTTGCGACTCTGGTGCATTCAGGTATCTCATAAAATGGAGCTTACTGCGTCAACTGTGTGTGATCCCAACTTTCCGATCGAATTTTGATATGGCTATCATTGGTTGAACACCTGGCTGCACCAACTTTCGTTCCCCGCTTTGATGCATGAGAGTTCACGCTTAATGTGAACCAGATCAAAGTCGAATGGAGTCACTTACTTTCTCATTGGTATCTAGCAAATCCTTTCGCGAATGCTGACAGTGTTGGTCATGCGTGGGGTGCGCAAGGTGAGGTACGTTCTACATCCGAGCGTCCAGCACCAACAACAGTGGGCTGGAAAATGGCGCGCATACGCTTCGTAGCTCAAGCGGCCAAGCGGTTGTGACAAATTCTAATTATTAAACTTTGTGGAGGTGTTCAACACGTGAAGGGTTACGAGAGTATAAGAAGGCGTTTCGTGCATCCATGGGCCACCCCATGACCTAAACTTCTAACTATACTCGCTTGCACTATCTCATTACACACAAAATAGCTCAAGTATCCCAAGTCAATCAAGATGTACGCCCTTACTCTCATCGTCGCTACTGCCAGCCTTGTCACTGCTTTCCCAGCCTCTGGGTTCTCTCCTCGCCAGGCCGCTCAAGTAGCTTCCGTCGACCGTTATACAGAGCCTGCCTGTACCGGAACCGTCTGCAACAAGGCCGGCTCTGGAGACCTCTGGCCTGGGTGCAACACTATCACAGACACATGTCAGAACAGCTTGAGTCTGAACTATGCCAACGCTGGCTGCAAAGGTAAGTCGCTACCATTAGTCCGATCAAGTAGTACTATGTCATCCAGGATAGCTAACTTGAAACAGTGACTATCTACACGGATACAGCCTGCAGCAGTGCCGAGTACGTCAATGTCGCTGGGCCTGGACTATGTTACGATCTCAGCTCTCATGCTAAGAGCATTCGAGTCACCTGCTAGAGTATGGTGAGAGTTTGGCGGACACCATACGGAAGCCTTGAGGAGGTGATGATGCTGTAAGACGGATGGGATAGGATAGGACCTCATGATCGGACTTGAGTAGATTCTGCCGCAAGGCGCGGAGAGGCTGCATGACTGCTATCCAACATAACAGTCTGCAGTGATTTGTAATACAATCCACCATACCACATCCAACCCGTCGCCATCCCTTCCACTTCATGCTACGCATGTGAACCGATGTCCCGCCCTCGGAGACTTTACTCACCCTTCCTCACCACACCCATCAAGCCCACAACACCGGTAATCAAAGGCATCACTACCCTCCCAAAATTCCTTCTCTGCCACATTACCAGCAGCTCCTTTAGCTCTTTCTTCAGCTCCTCTTCTCTCTTCTCCGTGACGCCACCGCGCTCCATCTCCAGCCCAATCTCATCCGCGCGATCGTTGATCGGGAAGATGAAGTAGATTTCGTACGGCGCAACGAGTATCAAAAAGCAGAGACATCCGGCCCATACCCTCCACTTGTCTGCCTCTACCGCATCGGGGGATTGAGACGTTAGGATACTGGTGATGAGGAGCGAGGCGCCCAAGGCGCGGGAAGATGTGAGAAGGTATTGGCCACCCCAGTCGAAAGTTTGCTTGAATTGTTTAACTGCGAGTGTGGGTGGGAGGAGCTTAGTCAAAGGCATTATCCAGAGAGATAAGCATGATGAGAGGCCTGGTCGGAGAGTGTTAGCCATGGAGTAGCGGAGACGGGTGGGGTTAGTGATGCGTACCAGCGAGGAAGATGAGACTCGTAACGATGGCGATTTGAAACGCTTGTAGGAGCGTGGTAAAAGTGTTGGCTTCCATGGTAGATATCTCTCTGTGTTCTGGACGCCCATTTCACGGAGGCATACGCTCCAATTATATCATTCAACGAGACGTGGTAGCGGGCGTCCGGATTCCCGAGCCCGGCGCATCCGGCGCTGGCGGTTTCGATATGCGCTGTATGTAAGCAGAAAAAACGCTTCGTTTGCCATCCTCAATATCTATCAAGCTTCGCGTCGCATATGCGAGATGACCGACATAGCGATCGTGGTGGGGAAGGCGAGGCACCCATGGCTGCGAACGCTGAATTGGTAGCCCCGTCGATGAAGCCGCAGCGCGCTGATTGGCCGCGCTGCAAGGTCCCGTAGTACATTTTCGCACCGAACGTTCCCAACGCGCGAAGCCTGCGCCTTTCGCGTTCTTCGGACCCCGGGAGGATTGAGGCGAGCGCGCGATGACGCTTTGCGATAACCTGGGAAATGTTAGAAATGGCTGTAGTAGAATTGCAGAGCTGGTATATATTGAATCGCGTTCTGAACATTGTGTGAACCACAAATCTCGCATCAGATAACTACCTCGATTTCAATATCAATCATTTCAGGAATGTCTGCTTACGCCATACTTGGGGCAACAGGGTCGACCGGCCACAGCATTCTCAAACGCCTCGGCGCATCTCCGGACAACGATATCCATGTCCTAGTCCGCTCACGCGCGAAACTCGAGCAGATGTACCCTTCTCTTCCCGAGAAGAGGAACATCAGGGTTTTCGAAGGGAGCATCTCAGACCACGATGTACTAGCGCAATGCCTATCTGGAACAAAAGCCACTTTTTTGACCGTCGCCGTCAAACATAACGAACCCGGAACTTCCATCGCAATGGATACTGCACACGCTGTTGTGACAGCACTGGAAATGTTGCGAAAGCAGGAAAGATCGTTCAAAGCACCAAAGCTGGTGGTACTTAGCTCTGCCAGTTTAGACGACAAATTCTGGAAAGACATACCCACTTTCGTCCACAACACCATGTACTGCGCCGCGTACTACATCTACGAAGACCTCCGCCGCGCGGAAGCCTATTTGCGAGAGCAAGAGTCCTGGCTGAGTAGTACCTTTGTCATGCCCGGTGGGCTATCGGAAGATGATGTACAAAGAGGGCACGAGCTTAGTACAGAAAGACAACAAACGTTTATCGGGTTTCTAGATCTTGCGGGCGCGATGATAGAGGTTGCGGATGAACAGGACGGGAAATGGGATGGTGCGCATGTTAGTGTTACGCTCAAACCAGGACAGAGGGGCAAGGTGGAGTGGCGGGTACCGATTTTCGTGTTCAAGGGATTGCTGTGTTACTACTTCCCCTGGCTACACAAGTGTTTGCCCTGAGTCAAAGTGTCAGCGCAGGTTTGTGTACGGAAGTTCGAATCTAATGCGTTCATTTTTTCTCTCGCTACGGCATCGACTTCCATTATAGAAACGAACAAATATAAACGTGAATTGAATGTATCTGGATTTACTCGGGCGAAAGTGGATAAGTGATACATTAGAATGCTTCCAAGTCTTCTTAGTTGCCTGGAACAAGAATCAATAGCGACTGTACCCTACACAGAAAAGCACGCAGCAAGGAAAATAAGGCAAAAGTATTGCATTCAACGTGAAAGCATGAAAATACCTGAAGAAACAGAAGACTGATAAGGTGATGATGATGATAGTCATTTGGATCAAGAGGTTGGCGCGTCAATGGGGGACAGCTGGTGAGTTAGTGTGGGGCGCTAACTCTGACTAAATGGGGCAAGGCCCGCCTACTCACGTGATAGCGTCGAGTCGCTCCGTGTTTAGCGTCCTTACTGCCTCAGGGGTGCCCGATACTCTTCACCTGGTGAATCACATCCAGAATGCCAGATTAGATTCTGAATCCTGCACCCAATGGCTCTGTGTAATACTCTTCGAACTGGCACGTGGGTGAGGGGCGCGAGCTGCCCGCATTCCTCTTTATCCGCAGCCTCGCTCTTTCACCGATGACCTTCCACAGATCTCTTCCTGTTATTCACTAACACTTGTTGCATTTTTGGTTTCGCTTCGCTCTCGACTTCGCCCAAGCACTGTGAGAATGCTCCAAGAAGTACGAAGTGTTGAGTCAATCTATTGGCTCAGTCCCACGAATCACGCTGTCAGTGTTGAAGATCCAAGACTACATCGCCACATAACATCGCAATACAGGGTACTCCTGTATTCGCACCATGGCAGATAGCGATCGGGCCCTCATCTCTTCGGGCATCACGCAAGCGCAAGCCGGTCAGTTTGATCAACCTGCAACAATCTATGGCCCATTCCCGGAAGGCGAATTCTTACGCTTACTGACACTCCATCCGGGGACTTCCGACGACGACATCACATGCAGCCTTGAAATCAGAGATATCGAGAGCTCAAAAGGTGCATATGAAGCAGTCTCATCCGTTTGGGGCGATTCCCAAGACACCGTCGACATCTTGTGTAACGGAGTGCGGGTACCGACAGCCACGGACCTGGCTACTGCCCTTGGAAACTATCGACATGATTCAAAGGCAAGGTTATTGTGGGCTGACGTCTTGTGTATCAACCAGAAGGGGGATCAAGAAAAGGGACACCAGGTCAAGCGGATGGGTCAGGTGTATGCCAACGCGAAACGCGTAATTGTTTGGTTGGCATGCGATGTTGAGAACGTCACGGAGACTACATTCGCCGCCATGCGTGATGCGAATCGATATCTTGGAGAAACACTGACAAGGGTCCATGGGCGTACTTCTCAGATGCCGCCATTTACTCAGCCATACCCAATCGATGTAGGTCGGGAGAGATGGGCGGGAGTCGCAACACTCTTTACTTTGCCTTGGTTCAGGCGGGTATGGACAGTTCAGGAAGTTGCTATTGCGGAAAAACCTCGCATATTTTGGGGCCAAGCCAGCATCGACATCGCACAAATGTTGGAACTATGCTTGTGACTCGAACCCAGATACGACTTTACCACTGCGGTTCTGGGCAACGATCAGCAAGCGCAACATATCAACAACATCAGCATCGATTTGTACTTTCACTATAACACGTTCCGGTCAAAGTCGTGGCAGCAATCCCATGCCGGCTTGACCTACTGGGGCAATCGCTTCGGGAAGCGGAATTTCCTCAACGTGCTATTGGCCGCCCGCACGCTGGAGGCTACCGATTCTAGGGACCACGTTTATGCCTTCCTGGGCTGCCCTTATGCCAGTTGCGCAGACGGTCAGATGCTGGTGGAGCCCGACTATACATTATCTGTCGACAATCTCAACATTTAGCTCGCTTACGCACTGCACAAACATCCGGTAGAAGGACCCTGGGTTCTTCCGGCTGTTCGACACAAGTCTCGAGACGTATAGGACTAGCACCACTTGGCAGAGCAGTCGAAGTTGGCGATTCGTGCTGCGCCATTTTCGGATCGACGGTTCCCTTCATCGTCACGCCGGAGAAGGACGGTCGACATAAGCTGGTGGGCGAGTGTTATATCCGCCATGTCATGGCTGGGGAGTTGATGGAGCAGTTTCGCGGAAGGGATCTTAGCGCCATGCAGCTCGTTCTTGAGTAACATTCTTCGACTCAGACGTATAATCAGCAGAAACAGGATTTGTGGCAAAGGTTCATTTTGCGCGCGCGATCAAATTGGCAAACCACTTTTTCACAGATGGCCATTTCGTTACGTACTGGGAATTTGTTGTGACGGTGCAATGGACAGGATGTACTTTTAGGAATTTCACTCAGAGGGCTGGATTCTCTCTCTGTTTCTTACTTTCCTCCTCGACATGTCTCAATTTGGGGGGGTGTCTCCTTCTCGGTTAAAGGAAGGAGAACTTGAACTGCTGATACAGAAGCAATGCACAATTTGTATGCCAGACAGCCGGAAATTGTTGAGAGCATTTTATTATTGCTCGTTCCACCTACTTGAACGGACTTGCGACTCTATCAACGGGACTGCCCGTCCTGCCCGTCCCCACGCCAGAAGCTAGGAGCTCCAGTCTAGAGGCCTGGACACGGTGTTTCTTCATGGCATCGACCCACTCTTCCTCTATCGCCTTCTCTTCTGTGTCCGTATCTTCGACATTCTCTTCTAACTCTGCGCGCAAATCTTCTTCCAGCAAGGCAATCATCATGCTAAAGTCGGCACCCAGTCTACCCAGTGAGCTAGCGCAGTACAGTACCTGGGTCAGAAGCGAATCTCTTGCCGAGCGATCCTGCACGTTGGGAAGATATGACCGTAGTGTATCGAACAGCATCTCGACAAGATGTAGTGGAAATGTAGCTAGGGCTGAAGGGATTGGTTGAAGAGGGTTATTGGCTGTGCCGACAGGTTTCACAGCGGGGGCTGCAGCGTCTTCGGAGCCTGGAGCTGGGAGAGCCGAAGGAAAGATACTTTTGTACATGGATATTATGGCGAAGCTTTGTTCTCGGAAAACTTCCAAGTACTTTTTCAGGAACTTCTCTGTTTGTTGGCCGGCTGCCCAGCCGCCGCTGTCTGCAGTCTTGGTGGATTGGGTTGTGCGTTTTGTGGTTTCTTGGTCTGCGAGGTCGCGGAGGGGGGACAGGGCGTCGAGGATGGATTCTAAGCAGACTAGTCTGCATACGAGGAATAAGGCGCCGAGTGTGCCTTCTCCGCTGCCGATGCCAGCTTGCTTGGTGGACCAGGATTCGTCTAGTTCTGGGGCTACACGTCTCAGCCATCCAATTGTCCGCATCGCACCTGCTAGCTTTATGGCTTGTGTTTGGAGAGAGCTGATGAGGTTCGTGGTCATGGTCTTCATCTCCTGTTCGGCCTGGGCTGTGAGCGAGGACACGAGCGCCGAGTTGGGGTAGAGGGTATGTAGGCGCTTGATATGGGCATGGAGATCCAGTGCCGAGGCATAATTTGCGTTTGCGGCAGCGGTTGACGACGTCGCTTGTGCGGCAGCTGTGGAGGAGCTGATGGCGGACGAGAGAAGGGTCGGGAGATCGAGGACATCCGACACGCGGTCAATGTTTCGCGACAGCAGCATGGCCTTTCTCCGCCGATCTAATATGGCATTCTCGGCACCTCTGCTGTATTTATCAGAAAAATTCTGGGCTGCCGTCTCCAATTGCGGGAGTTCTGCCTGTACTGTTGCAGCATCGCGTCCGATTTGTGGGAGTATATTGCGGAGGTGCTGGAGGTGGTCGGTCGAGGATATTATCGGCTTGTGCGATCGTTTGGAGAGGGCTTGGAGGGATCGGAGGATTGACTGCGAGCTCTGGGAAAGCGATTGCTGTTCCGAGGAAGTGAGGGCTGCTAACGGTAGGGTTGTGAGACGAGATAGGTACGCGTTAGTGACTGCATCATTGGAAGAGGGTCGCAGCTGCGCATCTTGAGCGTCAAAATAAGGGATCAACAATTCATATAGCGGATCAGCCATGACTCTGATTCTGAAGGTGAAGGAGAAGAAGCAACGCGTGATACGGACTATACGAGTTGCGCGCGGTTGACGCAGGTACTGACTGACGTGGGGGCGTGGTTGCCGACGGAGGTGCCAGGCAATCGCCCGCATCCCTGTCCACTTTCATCCTTAGCACGACTTCACATGCGGGACTGGGCTACCAACTAATCATGGACCGTGACAACTCGTACGCTGATAACCCCAATATTCCAGGTGAAGCCTCCAATAGTGAATCGCAGGCAACCGTCGTTGAGCGCTTTCTCTCCCAACTATTTCACCATCGCCTCCTTACTGACAGCCTTGCGGGCGACGAAGCTCCACCCGTTTCGCCGCAATCCATACCACGGAACAATCTCAGACCCTTCTTCGGCGCCGCCAGTACATTTTCTGCCCCGCAAAACTCGGCAGAAACAACAGAGGCGCTCGGGATCCTCCCCCCACGGTCACCGATCGTCCAAATGCAAAACGCGCAAGATGTCGTCTTCTGCGTCGAGGATACCGTGGGGCTCAAAGACGACCGAAGTGTGGGCATAATAGAAAGATCCTTCGGCGACGTCGACTCGCACGAACCCCGCCCCCAGCGCGACTACCCCGACGACATTGAGCGCCATACCGACATCCCCTTACAAGACTTCACCAAGTTCCTCAAGGACGGCATCCCACCGCGGGGCACGGTGCTGGTATCGTGGCAGACGCAGTACAAGACCGAGTTGATCCCAGAGGCAAGACTTCAACTGCTCGATCGAGCCCTCTATGTGGGCGATGTGGTCAAGAGGAAGGCCAAGGACCACATGAGCGGAACAGTCATCGGCACACAGGCAGTCTGCACTCTCTTCCCTGCCATCCTGTTCAATGGCGGCCAGATCACCGAGACGACCACCGACGAACACTCAATACACCAAGTGCCAGCCGACGAGCTGATCAACGTGCACGAATTCGTCGAGGGCGCTCTGGTCGTATACGGCGACTGGGTCGGGCGCGTTGAGAACGTCTATGACGAGGTCGCCATCAGGCTACCCAACAACTCTGTTGTCGTTGTCGAGGACCCTTCGGAACTGAACCAGGACGATGCCACTCTCGAACGACTTAGTGTGGGAGACATTTGCAAGACAAAAAAAGGAAACCTGCGCCGAGGGCGCTGGCGATACGGCGCATACGATCCAAGCGTACAACCCGCGGGCATGGTAGTCGAAACAAGAGCTACCGAGATCGACGTGCAATGGCTGTCTAGGAGTATCAGCTCACGCAATCGCGCTTTCGCCGCAGACGAGCCCCCAGCGACCCTCGGCCGAGACGAGTTCGAAAGCCCCAACTTTTACAAGTATGATGCGTCTGGTGGCACTGCGACCATACTGCCACTCTCTGAGAACGGCGTCGACAAATCATATCATGTCACGGATGTGGCTGTGGGCGATCGCGTCCGTTTCAAAGACATTGCTGGCGCCTCCGTCAAGTACGACGGCACACACAAGCTATCGGATGGACATTCACAAGGAAAAGTGACGCGCATACCGCGAGAGGACCACTTGGGTTACGACCTCAACGTCTTTCTAGTCCTGCAGACTCATAGCCAGGTAACCGTACAATGGCAAGACCTGTCAATAACACATGACCTCAGCTCTGCGCTATTGCCCGATCCCAACGTTGAAGATGACGATGAAGTTTGGCCGGGAGAGGTCGTCTTCTCCAAAGAAGTACGTGACGGCGACAACGCAGCTGACTCTGAGACGAAGAAGCCTTCAAAAGTGGGTGTTGTTCAGACTGTCAAAGGCCGGGATCGAATAGCGACGGTACGATGGTTTAAGAACCCTTCAGTCGAGTTCTTTGGTAATGACCTGCTTCCGCCGTGCACCACAGGTGAGCTAAGCGACGCCATCGAAGATGTCAGTTTATACGATATCTACTCATTACAAGCCCTTACCCGAAGGCGTGGGGACTTCGTCATCCTGGATCCCGACAACATTGAAGGAGTTCAGGCCCTCAACGTTACCGGCCCTAATTGGTTTGGCGAGGTCATTGATCTAGGCCTAGACGGCAAGCTGACTATTCGTCTTGGCGCTGCTAAGCCTGTGGTTGATGTCAAGGTTCCTTACGAATGCGTCCATCTTGCTTACAGCAGTGACATGGCTGACGACTTTGTTAACCCCATGGGAGAGCTTGATGGAGACTCCATCGAAGACTCTGACGAAGAGGATGATTCTGACTTCGATACTGCTTCCTTCAACGAGATGTGGATTGAGTACGAGGGTATGGACGGTGAGCAACCGCCCGGAGATGAGGGCGACTGGTCGACCGAGGATGAGGAGGAAGACGATGACGATGACGACGACGAATCAATGGCAGATCTCATCAACACCACGCAAGAAGGTGTAGATACAACAAAAACCACGCCCGAAACCAAGTCACCTTCAACGAAAGAGGAAACCTCGGATCCACAGCCAGCGGTAGAGATCGAAGATACAATAATGGACCAGGACCAGACTGAGACATCCACGTCGGGACCGGCATCCTTTGTTATTCTCGACACTCCACCGCCAACGTCGCATCGCTACATTAGCCATTCATCGGCTTCATCGTCGGCTTTCATGCGTCGTATCGCAAAAGAACATAAGATCCTGCGCAGTTCATTACCGCCTGGCATCTTCGTGCGGACCTGGGAATCTCGACTCGATTTACTTCGCGTGCTCATGATCGGCCCCAACGACACTCCCTATGAATTCGCACCCTTTGTCATTGACTTCCACCTCGGCTCATCGTACCCACAACAGGCGCCCGAGGCCTTTTTCCACAGCTGGACAAATGGACAAGGAGCGGTCAACCCAAATCTGTACGAAGACGGCAAAATCTGTCTGAGTTTGCTGGGAACATGGCATACTGATGAGAGGAATGAGAGTTGGAGCCCAGCAAAGAGCACGTTGCTTCAAGTTTTGGTTTCTATCATGGGTCTTGTACTAGTGAAAGAGCCTTACTACAACGAAGCGGGATATGACGTTCATCGTTCCGCGCCAGAGACCAAGCTCAGCAGTGCGTTATATACAGAGCGAGCGTACTTCCGCGCGAGGGCCTTCATACATCACGCGCTCACCCATGTCGTTGAGCCCTTCAAGGAAGAACTGGAGTATCTATACCGAAGTCAAGACGATGACGCGCCAAAGCTTCTCGACAAAGCAATCGTCGCCGCCAAGGACATCGTCGCTCGTAGCGAAGATGGAAACGAAGAGGGCGAGCGCGATGGTCTCCGCAAGATCAGTTTAGGCGCTCTCGTCATGCTGAAGAGGCAGATTGAGAAACTGGAGACACTGAAACTGCAAAATAGCTAAGTAGGAAGGACTGTGTGACTGACTTTGATCGTATAGCTGGCAGTATGGCGTGGATGGGTAGATGTTCTGCATGCCCTCGCTAAGCTGAGGGGATTCGTAGAGAATAACAATAAACAATACTTTGCAAGGTGCCCGTCACCATGGTCCTCGTAATGCTGGAGTCCTGGATCAAGCAACTTACCTTGGAATACGCTGGCCTGCGTAGGATTTCTGATTTTGCTTCACTTCACTCTGGCAAATGTCTATTGCTTCTACATTGCGCACTCTGGAGTTATCTGTGGAAATAACACTTGCCGATACTTTTGAACTGGAGGAAATTTTACTCCTACCACGCTTTGTACCGGGCCCTGTATTTTCCATCTTTCTTCTATCTACAACGTCGATGCCTTCCTCAACGCTGAAACTTCTCTCATGTACACGCAGTATTTTGAATCAATCTCACCGTCTCGTCCCATTAAGTTTCATGGTATGCAACTGGCTCACCGTCTTATCATTTTCATCTCGCCTGACCTTGTCCACGTGTGTCAACACAGTTACTACTTTACCGTATCTCAGTCTTCTCTTGCCGGCTCGCCTTCTTCCACCATCAATCTCAGTCCAGGTCGTTGCAGCAGGAATTCCTCCCCGCAGTGGTCTGACAACTCTTAACCCCCACAAGCATCATTTCCTTCCCCAAATGTCGTCGTTGTAGCAATATTGTCTTTTTTACGCTCAAGAACCCGCATTCACCATCTCTTACTTCGACAACACTCTCGGTTATCTCGTTTCCACGCACACTTCAGGATCAATCTCACTCAGCCCGCTGCGACCACGACGTCATATCCAAGGCCTTTACTCATTTATTCGCTCACCCACTCACTTTGGAATTTGTGGGGAAAGAACTGCAATTGCCTCGCTATATAATACCGGATCTTGAGAAGGAGACTATTGATCCAATCAAACATACAATGCGCTTTCCTGGTTAGCGCAGACGGCGCTTCGCCGCGTCGTCTGATCGTATTGTGTTCTTGCCCTGTCCGTGGTTCGAATCACTACTGGAGTAGCCTATTAAAGGAAGCCAAACCCTTCGCGGATTACATAAACAGTTTTCATAGTCTTGAAGGGGGACAGCTTCCTTTAACCCACTTTTTCTTTTTGCTATCGACTTCGCTGCTCGTCCGTTATTCAAATTTTGCACCTTCATTCTCTTTGATACATAGCGATAGAACGGTCTTGGATAGACTAGAAGGTCAACGCCGCAGTATCTCAGTGAATCTACTCTCTTTTTGTGGCCATTGGGGCATTCAGGCTGCAACCCTCGCTCACCTCCGTTTCTTCTACATTCCACTCTTACTCCAATACCCTCTCCACAGCAACATCACCGCCGCCGCAACGACAATATGAAGTTGTTCGCTGTCTCAATATTTATGTGTCAAATTGCACAGAGATAGCTCTGAGGCATAACCTCAACATGATGCCGTTTCCTTGCTTTTCTTTTTGGGCGTTTTCAAGGGTCGTGTTACACCATAACTAGAGGCGTAAGCTGCAGGTGTTGGGTGACATTGTTATCATTTTCGATTGTCATGATGAGTCTCGAGACATAGCGGTCTTGTGCTGGGTGAAAACCTCCCATCAATCTCAATATCAAATGCGTTGCCTACTACATGTGCCAGGTATCGTGAAAGATAGTGGTGAAGCATGCATTCCAAGATTTGCTTGCCGTCAATTGTGTAAAGATAGAAATTCTCGCAATAGTAGATGACTCGGAATTGGTAATGTGATGGACATTTCGCGGTGATGTGAGTTGAAAGGTTGGTATTCTACAAGGATACGTGGTGTATTAGTGTCGGCTCAATCTCGGAATCTTCGATAGCAACCTCCATTACTAACATCTACACCTGCTCAGCTCACTCATGTACGCCAACAACGTAGAGGGCATACATTTTATCGCTCTTCCAAGCTTGTCTCAAATTAAATGTCCACAGATCTCCATCCGTCGCTCTCGCCGGCCTCCGATGCGTCTCCACGTCTTATCCCCGCCACGTGCACGCTCCTGCCCGGTCTGTCTTAGTCGTTATCAGGCGACCGGCGCATCCTTTATCAACGCCGAATCACATTGCGTGTTGAGCGCAGGTGAGAAATTCCCGCGATATCGGGCAACCCGCATCTTGGGAATGGGTCCTGTTCCTGCAGCGATTATCATCATTGTGCGCGCCAACATGCATGTGGCGTAGTCGTCTCCAAGGGCCGGGTCGAGCGGAACAGGATAGTGAGCGAGCATATAAAATATGGCTTCTCTGCGCCGTGGGCTTCTTGTTACCAGAAGGCTTGTTACGCTGCTCCTAAGATTTTTGTCTTGTCTGATTTTGTCGAAGTGTTAATTAATTGTTCGATATGCGCTTTCAACTTAGCACTGCGCTGACGGCGGCGTTGGGGCTTGCCTCGTCGTCAGGTGCGCTCAAGATCTTGATGGGCAATGACGATGGATTTGGCAGTGGGAACTTGAGAGAGCTCTACAAGATGCTGGTTGATGCGGGCCATGAAGGTAGGATACCATCCGTTGCGCCGACATCAAATCCTGTGCTGACCTCTACGTAGTTCTCGTCGTGGCACCTGCTCAGCAGCAATCCGGTAAGGGTACGACCGTCGTCTGGTCAGAGTCAGCAGACCTTATCGAGCCGTCACAATACGATATCGTCCCAGCAGGTGCACCTGCAGTCGGCCGTGATCCCTCAGACGACAACATCTGGTACTACGACGGTACCCCCGCAGCGTGTACCTTTGTAGCGCTTGACTACGTCCTTCCACGCTACTACCCTGAATGGCATCAAACGGCTGACCTGTTCGTTGCCGGTCCGAACTACGGTACTAATCTCGGCCCATTCGTTATGGCCCTCAGCGGTACTGCGGGATCCACCTTCGCTGCCGTATCGCGCTCTATCCCCGGTATCGCGACCAGCGCAAGTAACAAGGCGGTACCTTACTTCAACGTGACAGGTCCCTCGCACCCAGCTGCCATGGCAGCGAAGGTTGCGTTCGAAGTTGTGAATGAGTTTATTGAGAACACTCCTGAGGGACAGAAGGTTCTTCCTCTCGGCTACGGAGTTAACGTCAATATTCCTGATCTTGTCAATGGCACCATGCCTCCAGTCGTCAAGACTAGGCTCACAGGCAACGCCAACACAGATGTGGCAGTGTATAACGAGACTACCGGACTGTTTGACTGGGACAATGTTAATCCTTTGGCGGCTGGAATCAACGCCCAATACAACGGCGACGTCAATCTTCCTGATGAGACTTGGGTAGTTGCTGGTGGCGGCGTGAGTGTCAGTGCGTTCACCATGGACTGGTCCGCCCCAAGCATTGGGTATACCGAGGGGGTCTACGCCAAGGTAGAAGGCTTGTTCAGTGACAACTCGAGTGTCAAGGCGTCGGGCTATAGCAAGAGAATGGTGGAGGAACGTATGCGCAAGAGGGGCGCCATGCTGAGTGGTCGTGATGGCGGAGCTTAGGCAACGAACTTGGTGTTCCTCGCGATACTACTTATGTAATCAATCAATCACGCTAATGACCCAAAGCAGGTCTTGCATCTGAGATCGCCCTCCCTTCTCCATATCGTGAATCACGTCAAACGCCAACTTCAGTGTCATCTTTTGTCCCGGAAATTTATCACCGCTCGTTCACGCGGGTGCTAGACTGACTTGGACCATGCGACAGCTTTCTAACCGGCCAAGCTTTTGCCAAGCTCATGCATAGCGATGACCCAGTTGCAGCATCTGACATCCGGAGAGTTTCACAGCCTTGCCTTTAAGGGACAACATCCAAATGGAGCCTTGTAGGATCGCACGACCCATCGTTTGGCGACATATAACGTTTGTGGCCTCTAGCCGCAATTCTTTATTCGTGGGAGATTGTTGCCAGCTTCCACCGCCACGCGCTGTCGCGATCGACGCATGGAGCGCGATGATTCGGATCGCGTCTGAGGTGGTGCCTTGAGAAGCGCTCAGGTCGGATGCAGCCCGATTTTAGCGGCATCGACGAAACCTGAGGTTTAGTGTCCTTTCATGGGCGAAGACCGTTCGAAGAGTCCGCCGTAGACGAGATACATATAAGAACGCATTGCAAATTAGCGTTATAGGTTTCTTACTATCATCAAGCGTTTTCAATCATCTTCTAACTACTAAACATCACTGGCTTGAGGCTGTGACTTCCATTCTTACATTCTCTATCTCGAACTTCAGCTGTGCTGTTTCCCGTACCTTTCCAACATCTATACATAAATCTTACGCATTACCATCAAGATGCACTTCCAATCTTTCGCCGTCCTTTCTCTTGCTGCTCTTAGCATCGCTGCACCTACATCCAACAAGCGCGCAGTCGTAGCCCGCCAAGCCGGCCCGGTTCTCCAAGACACCACTTACAACGACATTTCCATCTCCGGCGGCCAGGCTGGAAATGCCCAGGCAGAAGCTGCTGCCGTCTTCTCGGGTCTCGATCTCCAAAACCCTGAGAACATCGACCCTGCAGACCTTGACTTCTTGAACCAAGTCAACCAAGTCGCGAACGATGCCGAGAAGGAGGCTTTCAACCCTGCAGTGGAAGCTGCTACCGGCGATGAGGCCGATCAGATTCAGGTACGTTCCATTGCATGATGATGAGGGCTTACGGTGCTAATAGCCCGATAGAACGGCAAGATCAAGAACAAGGTTCTCAAGCTCATGGCCACTGTCATCAAGCTCCAGGCCCAGCAGGCGCAAGGCGATGATGTCGCCGATCAGCTTGCGGAAGAGATGACGAAACTCAACAACAACATTTCTCAGGATGAAGATGCCGCCGGCCAGGTATCTATCGCCGAGCCTTTCGACGCCACCATTTCTGCCAGTGGTAATTAAGGTGGAGGAATTATGGAATGATACCCGAACTCACAATGTCCAGCACATTGCCACATGAGGAATGACCTACCTCATGTTTCTGTTAACAGAATGGTCTATCCATGTGTTTGCTACTCCTGTTGCGAGCGTCTCCGTTTTGTCTATACAAACATTATTACACGTCATAACCCGCTATTGTTTCACTCTATTTTCCCGTTCTCCTTGCAATGTCTCCTAAAAAGACGAATAATAATAGGAGGCAACCCGTACATTCTCATTGATTCCCATGCTGCATGTATACAAGATCTTGACATTTGGGTATATGTACCAATTGACTACATTCACATTTCCATCTCATAGCTTCGACTTGACCGGCGCAAATGTACTTCCCTGTCCACCGCCCAGCGCCTCAACAAGCTCATCAACCTTCTCCAAGACCCATGTACACCCCTCATCGCTGACCAGCCACTTGATTCCCTCCTCCTCACCCGCAGCCGGTTCATCTTTCCATGTGCCATCCTCCCACGCCTTCCTCAGGCCAAACACATGGCTGAGCACCTGTGGTCCAACCCCCTGCTGCGCACGCAAACACGTTATCGCAATTAAGCTAGTAGTAATACGTCCCACAGTAGCACCCTCACTGCGCGGTGGGTCGGTGAAAAGACCACCGTACTCATTGTTGATGATGAATACGGGTAGATCGGGATGCGCCTCGCCGAGCTTTTGTTCGAGCTTTGTCTCAAGAGGACGGTAGATGGCGTCCCACAGGGCGCGACCCCGTGTGTTTATCTGCGAGATGTTGGAGGGCTCAGGGAAGCGTGTGGGCTTTGTGTTTAGCGAGGCTGCGATATTCGGGGGAAGGGAGGCGCGGAAAGCATTGAGCATGTTGATTGTGCGGGGGATCTATGATAGTTGTTAGCATGGTGGGGTTTTTTGTCGGATGAGGAGCTTAGCTGTCAACATACACCATTGAAACCTATGCACTTGAGCCCTATCTCGCGCATGAATTCTGCTATCGCAACGCCCTCGCTTTCTGGTCGCGATTTACTCGAGCTGTCGTAGAGGGCTATCATGGATTCGGGAGAGTTCATCGTCATTGTCGCCGCAGTCGAAATGCCTAGCCATGATGGGCGGCCGAGTTTGCGACCTGTGGCTTCCTTTTCTATTCTTCCGTATATCGCTTGGATTCTTGGTGGTGCGGGTACGGGCCCGGGGCGCGAATGTGCGGCGTTGATAAGGGACTTGAGGGTTGGCGATAGCTTGGACATGATGGACTCAGTTCAGATGCAGGAAGATAATTGAAGGAAGATCCGGTCTCTCGAGCACGATGCAAGTGCTATGCGTTCAATTGGGTATAAACTATAGCTATAGATTGAGGTGGTTGAAGTCGATGTATATAAAGTCATTGACCCTGCCATGACGCGACTCCGAGGCTGTTCCGAGGCTCCATTTCGGCTGTTTTTCAGGGTCCGGGGCAAGGCTCACGCCATGTGGAGAATCACGTGTAGACATCCAACTTCACGCATTGCGCGCCTTCATTATCCGAGCTCTATCCCTATGCACATCTCTCCCAATATCATGTCTCTGCCTCCTGATATTCCAACCCGATTGCGCAATGCCAGCCGCGCGTCAAGTCCTGCTGAGCACGCACCACGGGATCGTGATTGCTGAATGCGCATAATACCTACCTACCTCATACATGTTTCCGCGTTCACACATCATTCTCACACCCAACTTTCACCCTTCTTTTGAACGAACAAGCAGATATGGATAATTATGCTTAGCGCTCGTGAAAGCCAAACTGCGCGGTGACTCTCGTGGGCAGAGTTACAGCCGCACAGGCACCAGACAGAGCTTACGATTGTCTCCAACAGCATGTCACCTAAGTTGCGGGTTTATGCATAGAACAAAATGGTCACTGATGAAGTTTTGAACAAAGAATACGTAATTGGATGCACGCGCATCCCACAGCTACAGGCCAGCATCAAGCGTGAAGTCGATGTCCGCTTACGAGAACGAGTTGGTATCGTACTTGACACAATTGAAGGGCATGTATCTACGCGACATCATGAGCTCGATGACTGCGTTGTCAAGCTCTACGAAGCCTAGGACGAGCGTAACTCCGATGTAGGAGGCTCTCGCGAGTTTTTCCACGAGACTCTTCACCAGTTCGTCACTATTGCCCAGAGTAGGAACGACAAGCGGAAAGTTTTGTTTGCCAACTTCTTTGGCACGGCCATCTACACCAGATGAAAGATGTGCGACCAGCTCATCGCGAATACCGGCTTCTGTCAGTGCTGCTAACTATCATATCTCCCCGGGTAGTGCTCGAGCGACCTCAGAATGAGAATATCAGAAATCGCATACTCCACACAACGCGACAATCATAAAGTAATCCAAATCCCCATCCGCCGCTTGTCGAGCACCTGGAAAAAGACGACCGGTTAATGTCGCGACAGAACGGGTATTTGCCGAGCGCCTGTTATCTCCATGCCATTCCCGCTAATCACCCCGCCAAAAGCTTGAATTCAGCCCCACGTTGCCCGATCTTCCCCAAGCACTTGGCCCAATGCATCGCACTAACAGTTCTTCAATGACTGACTTCCCATGTTGTGTGTACTATTCCGCAGGGGCACGGCCTGACCATGGTGATATTTTCCCCAACTTTATCCTAGTCTCCGCAACTTCAGGATAAAGTGAGGAATACTGCGATCATCATGTCATCATCACGACTGAGCATTGCAACGACTAGTCTTCATTACGAAAGTAGCATTCTTGAACATCTGCAAGTCATGTATAAGAGCTAGACGACAGATGTTCGATACGTCGTTCAACCCGTCGCACTGGTCCTAAATCGTAATGGCTGCGACTCTCCTTTCTCTCATCGTTGCCAGTGGTGCATCCGCACAACTAGTCCCTCAGCCATGGTCATATTTCCAGAAAGAACCACCAGTCAAAGTGGCAGTCAATGCAAAATTTCGTCACCAGACGATGATCGGGGGTGGTTGCTCAGGAGCTTTTGGTGTCGCATGTGACCAAACAGGATCACAGGGTCTCTCCCCTTCGAATCAGCAACTGGTCAGCGACTATCTTTTCAACGAAAACCTCGGTGGACTATCTATCCTTCGCAATCGTGTTGGCTCATCCCCCACGGATGGCATTCTGGGTAGCTGTCCCGAAACCCCTTCTGCCGCTTTCGACTATAGTGGCCTTGGGGCAGACGAGTCAACAGCGGATAGTTGCCAACTGAAGTTGACCCAACAGGCTCTACTTGCGAATCCAGAGCTCTACATCTACGCTAATGCTTGGTCAGCCCCGGGTTGCTTCAAAACGGACGGCACTGATATCAATGGAGGTCTCATTTGCGGTGTGCGTGGATCTAATTACACCTACGACTGGCGACAAGGACATGCAGACTACCTCGTCGAATACGTTAAATTGTATGAAGAGAGAGGCATCAACTTCAGCATGATCGGCGCCTATAACGAGCCAGGTTTTAACCCGGTCACCTACGCCAGCGTGGATTCCGATGGTTACGAAGCCAAGGATTTCTTGGAGATCATATACCCTACTGTCAAGAAGAACTGAAATGACTTGTAAGTGTCATGCTGTGATGCTACTGGTGCACGTCAGGAGCGCACTCTTCTCTATGAGCTGGAGCAGGCTGGTGGCGGCAAATTGTACGATGCTGCTACTTAGCATAACTACCAGAGTATGCCCGAGATGCCATTCAACACTCAAGGACAACCAAACATTGAAACCGAATGGTCTGATGGAAGCGGAACGTTTAATACCACGTGGGACATGACTGGGCAATTAGCGGAAGGTTTACAATGGGCAATCTACATGTAAGGTGCTTCCCATCAACGAAATTGCGAGTATGTACTGATCTTTCTCACAGACATCAAGCCTTTGTATTGAGCGATACATCTGGTTACATGCACTGGTGGTGCGCCCAGGACAACCCTGGCAACACCACTGGTAGCGACGCAATTCTCGTTCGCCTTGAAGGGAACACATTCGAAATATCCCGCCGCCTATGGGCCTTCGCAGGCTACTTCCGTTTCGCTCGTCCAGGGTCCGTTCGCATTGATGCCCGGAGCCCTGCGGAAAACCTGAAAGTGACTGCTTTCGAAAATGTGAATGGCACTGTGGCAATCCCAGTTATTAACGAAGCGTATTACGAGAGACGGGTGGAAATTAGCTTGGATGGCTGTGGATTGCAGCTTGGCACGGCAATAGCATATCTGGCGGATAATGAGCACAACAATACGATGGTTGCGAGATATAAGATTGTTGGAGAGGGCTTCATGGCCAGCGTGAAGCCTAGGTCTATGACTAATTTCTTCCTAGAGTAGGTATCATTCGACAAAGAAATACATGGCACATATGCGCGACCAGAGTTCAAGTGCAATTTAACATCGGCATCAGGCCAGTCAAACAATGACATGGTGACCAAGTACTGTAACCCATCTTCAACTTCTCTCGGTCCTGTCATGTCGCCTTGATTGCTGACTCGCTATCGCATTGCCCATGTGGAGTGTTGGTGCAATGTCTTATGCAATCGAATCGAAGTCGCTTCAGCATAAGCATGCATTGTAAAGACGTGATTACAGGTAGCAAGTCTCACTGAGCACCCAGGTGTACAAATGGTGGTGATGTTGCTTGTAAGAGTCGAATCTCTTGGGCGAGTGCGCAATGGCGGTTGGTCCGGTTGAAAAGGTGCGTACGATAGGTGGGCAGAGGTTAAGCACGTAGCGCAAGTGAAGTTTCCCTCTGTTTGCACCACTTAGCAATCACAATATCAGACTCTCGGGCGCACCGCGCTGCGCTGCCTGTTACGTCAGCGCCGCTCAGGCTCGTCTAAGGACTTGCGGAAGTATACCGCCTTGCGTCATCCCCCCCCCC
>JARBXR010000070.1:0-38606 GCA_029100535.1 Stemphylium beticola | reverse complement strand
GGCTAGCATTCAAGGCTCTTCATATATATCAAGATCATGTCCGCCCGTTACTTTTTCAGTGTCTGATTCTAGAAGCCCTTGAAGTTTCTCCTGCATTCCAAGAGTGGCACATCCAGTCTCATCACTACGCGAAATCACCACAAACCGCTCGAACCCTCGTGACCTAGCACTTTGAAGAACCACCGGCCATGGAACTTCCGATTCTTTCCTCGCGAAGTGCCTATGAGTCGCACACAGCTCTACCACGGGCACATCCCACAATGAGTGTGCCAATGAGTTTCGCCGCGCAGCTCCAGGCGATGCAGCACGTGCAGTGCGATCAGGCTGAGCGGATCGCTAGTCTAGAGCAAGACAACGCAAAGCTCAAGGGCTTGAAAAACAACTTCAGTGATATCCTTGACCGTGTGCAATCACTGGAGCAGTATTACGCGTACCTGGCAGCCCGGCGCAGGGAACTGGTGGCTCAACTCAACAACCTCCGTACCTTACACCAAGAAGCGGACAATTCATTCCAGATGCGCACAGTCGATATCCAGTCTGACGACGTCGAAGGTATGCTGGGAATGTATGGCACTATGGTCAACACCGCGATGAACCACCACCAGCGTGCAATTGGGCAGGTGCGCGCAAACAGCCAATTCCCGGCGTACCTGCGACCCGCTCCACACTGCCAGGCTCCCTTCATGCATGTAGCATACCGACATGCGTATCTCCCTGCGTACTGCGAGCAAGGTTACTGCTATGCTTACAACATGCCATACTGCTGCCGAATTTGCAGTAAGTAGAATCGCGCGGACTGGAACTTCAGTCATTAACGATTGTTTGCCCAACCTTAGGCCGTCTCTATACAGACACTGGTGCCCCTCGAATGCATCCAGCTCCTGAGTCAAGGCCTAGTCCTTCTTGAGCTTGGGTTTGCATTCATTGTATTTCGACAGCCTTGTCAATTAGGCACATAGTCTGACTCATGTGATCCTCGATGCAGTGCGTGGGGGCCATACTGTTTCTTGGTCTTGGTATGGTTTACGTTTTGACTTTGGACTTCTCGCCACCTTTGGAATCTGCAATTGCTACTGGGTCTGTCGGTACATTCGGTGGTGCTGTGTGTGATTAACAGATAGCCTCTCACACAAGTTACTATGAAGCCTTTGTCCGCTTCTGGTGTTGCAATGTAGTTCGGAAGAGTGGTGTAAGCGTTCGTAGTGACTTAGCAGAATATGTTTTGATTAGAGATGGAGGAATCATGAATATTTACATTGTAACGGTAAGACCATCAATGACGATGATGTGATCCCCGGGCGTGGAGAGACATGTCCAAGCGATGACGCGACGACGCGTTCGACGCTTTATGGCCAGAAGCTAACCAAGATGGGCAGTAGCGCCCCGCCAGTTGTCTATCAACGATACTCGGATACCATTATCTCGGCTGATCTCTCTGCAATCCCGTATACTGCCGTCTGGATGTGCGCTGAAACAATCATCGGAATCACACTTGCATCCACAACCCTAAGATTCTTCACGCCATACACTCTAAGCGCGGGGTCAACGACGCCTCCATCTTCTTTTGGCAACATCGCGCAGGTACCGAGCGGGTGATAGAAGGTGAGCACGTTATTTCTGATGTATGTCTCCCATTCTGCATCTGTCTGGGTGCTCATACCAGGATCGAATTCGGACACCCACAGATCTTTGAACGGCGCCGTGTCTGCCATCTTTCTCGTGTACTTTGCTGCTGAAACAAGGGCTTCAAAATCGTACGATGTGCCTAAGTATCTCGGGTCAATGAGGGGACTGTTCAAAGGATCCGATCCGTTAATGTGGACAGATCCTCTTGCGAGCGGATGCTGGACCCCGGCAAGAAGCGTCGCGTACCGCTTGCCGTAGCCAGCTGTGCCATTCTTCGGATAGCCAGTTGATCCTATGTATCCGTCACCAAAGACCACTTCGAGGTCTGGGGCATCAGATCCAGGATCGCTAAGCAGAGCAAGCTTCTTCCGGTCTATTGGGTTCGATTTGTCAGCCGACAGCTCTGCAAGCTTGATGAGCTTTTCATCACTGCCAAGCGCTTCCTTCCACTTGAGAAAGCCGTAGCAACTACCAGCGTATTGGTAGAGCGAAGTCTCATTCTGCCTCCACAAGTCCAACTCGATGGCCGCCCGCGTTGAATTATACTTCAAGACATCCACACCAGGAACCTCGGGTTTGAGTTCGTACGTTGTCTGAATGCGAAGATGATCCTGGAGGTTCTCTCCTACACCAGGGAGATTTACGACGTGCTTCACGCCGACCTTCTGCAAGACTTCTTTCTGACCAATGCCAGAAAGCTCGAGTAGTTTCGGAGAGAGTAGGCTGCCCGCTGAAAGCACGACTTCCTTCTTGGCTTTGACCAAAGTGCCGTCCAAAAGTATGATACCAGAGGCCTTGGTCCCATTCTCGCTGAGTTGAACCTTGTGGACAGTAGTGTTGAACATGAACACCAGGTTTTCGCCAGCTTCCGGAAGGTAGTCGATCGAGTAAGACCGCGTATGATTAGATACGCGATAGGTTGCTGGCTGATACATGACACCTAAGTTATTTCCATTCAAGGATTCGAGGTTCTCTTCTACACCGAGATTTCCTAAAGTTGGAATGCAGGCCTGAAGTTGAGGTGGTGGATTCTCGGTCAATGCGACCTGGATAGGGCCTCCATAACCAATACCGTCCCGACTATAGTGTGGTGAGCCGTTTTGGCGCTGGAAGTTTTCGGCCTTGAGCATCGACGGATACATGTTGTTCCATCCCCATCCTGGGTTGCCGAGCTCTTCCCAAGCATCGTACTCCTCGACTGTAGCGCGATTCCAGACAAGGAGGTTGAGTGCAGATGTTCCGCCGAGGACCTTTCCACGGTTGTGGCCTATAGTTCGGTTGTTTGCTGCAGTCTGAGGCACGGTTGGAAGACTCCAGTCGTATGCCGAGCCAAAAGCAGAACCCCTAAGACCAGGTATGTAGATGCTCTCTTCGTCGCGCCCGTCAGGTCCGGCTTCGATCACCAATATGCAATACTTGGGAAGGGCTTCGCTAAGCCGGCTGGCTAATGCTACACCAGCTGTGCCGGCCCCGACAATGATCTAGATACAGTCATCAGTCAAGATTCATTGCGCGTCACAGTCACAAGTATACATACAAAGTCAAAGCCACTATCTTGTGCTGTACATTGTATCGCTTTAGTCGCACGGACGACACCAACCCCGGCCACGAAAACAAAGGCTAATTTGAAACGCATTGTCGATTGTCTCTGCCTCGATTGCGAAAAAATCTGTTCCAGATATCAAATGACGAAATGGCGGAGCTGTAAAGGAAATAAAAGTGAGAATGGCAGTCGATGGATCATTTGGAGCATCGTATCTATGCCGTCAGAAGCAAGGGACGCGATGCCCCATTCTGGGCGACCCGCTCACCATGCGAGATCAGCCAACGAGAGCAGTCAGAGGCTGAACTCCACATGTGCCATCGCGGCATGTTGGTTTAGCCAGCATAGCTGCTAAATCCATGGCGACTATCGATAGCAAGCACCATCTTACTAAACGACCGAAATTTGATCGCATGCTGCATCAGGTTTGGTGTCTTCCAAGGTAGATTGGGCCTTTCAGTTATGACGCTGAGTCGAGTTCGATTTCTGCAAGAAAGGCAAGCTCATCCTGTAACGGCTGCTACTCGGCACAAGTGCCCAGGTGTACTCATTTCGACCGTGCCTGCATAACGCTAACGCTAAACCGAGTTCACCGGACTCACCCGCAGCGGAACAAGTTCCGAACTTGTGGTTCGCGCCGAACAGGCTTGACTCGCTGATCGTTTGGACGTATCTTACTGCACAGATATGGCCAGTCATCCAGACGAGACATGTTGAAGAGCTTGCAGTTAGAATTTCTTGTCGAGTCGTTGGGCTATCTTAGGTCTTCCAATCTCTCAGTACCGATACGATTCCTAACGAAATCATCTACACAATCATCAAGCGCACCTCTCGTAGCACCGAGCGTTGCGAACAGCTATACAGTATCCCCACAAACTCTAACCTTTGCATCCTCACTTTCCCTGAATCAGGCCACTAAACGGCGTGCCAGGCTGACTTCCACTCATCGGTCCACACATCCGCGATACGTTCCCAAAGTAATCTGACATATCGGTGGTCTCATCGCTTCCTTCTCACATATCTAGCGCAGACCCTGGTCTTGACCCGGACCTCAACGTTAAATTGTTCAGTGACATGCGCATCTGCATGGTGTTGGTGTGTAGGGGTGGGATACTAGCGTTGCGTCGATCTTTCAGACTAGGCGGCGAGGGAGAAGTAGTTACCCCATGATCGAAATTCGTGGACGTGCTTGTGGACGGACTTATGAAACTGGGGGACAAGGGAGGGGTTTCCCCTTCACTGCTATATCCAGCTTGCTTGAGCTCGTCGCACAGATTCTGGGGAGTCTCCGGCAATGAGTGTTGGGAATTGTCGAGTGAAAGAGCAGACGAGGATGGAAAGGGTGTTCTGCTGTGCTGATGGAATGCGCCTTCCGCATTCCTCTTCCCTTTGCGGATTTTGAGGCCCAAGTCGCGCTTCTTGGTGGTCTTATCGCCTCGAAGGATGTACCGCCATTCCTCTGCACTTAGTGTTGTGCGAAAAGCTTCCATATCGTCGGAAATCGCGAGCTTCTCTTCAACAATCTCAATCTCATTTTTGCGCAAAATGGGTAACGTTCGGCTTTCGCTAGTGTGCAAATGCTTGGGCAGCTTTCCTAACTTTTTGTTCTTGTCGCGCTGTTGCTCCGCAACGTATGTCATGAATTAGTGATCTGGACTCCAGCAAGGGCCTTTGAGTGTTTCCTGGTCAATGTCTTCGACTCCGGGATCATCCAAAGCTTGACGTACCTCTTCCGTTCTGCGGAGCCAATCCTCATGACGACGAGTAGCGCTATGTAGCAAGAGCTCTACACCTTCCTTCTCTTTTTGAAGTAGACCTCTACGACGTATTTGCTTATACTCGTTAACATCGTTGGGCACGTCGAGTTTGATTGCAGCCGCAAAATGCGTCATGGCCGTAAGCCAATCTCGCAATCCGCCGCAACCACGACCAGCCCAGTATTCACTGCGCGCTTGTAGTTCCCGGCTTTTCAGGGCCTCAGCTAGCTGTCGCATTCTCCTGGCTAGCTGCCGAATCTTTGAGTAACATTTTCGTGACCGTCCAGCTGTGTTTTTCGTGTGTCGCTTGCGCTCCCAGATATCGATGCTAGCCTGTAGGGTTTGACATTGCGTCATGGATATTCGAAACAGTACCAAACGCTCACAAGTTTTAGGTGCCTCATGTTCGCGGAGGTCGGCCGACACTTCATCAATGGACGCTTCATCATCGGGACCCGCTTCATCCCAGGAACACAAAACCTCTTCCTCTCGGAAGGGTGGTATCAGTGGTGAAACGCAATTGTAAAATTCATTTCGTACAGCTGGTGGTGGCAAGGCAGTCGCGGTGTTGTCGATGTAAGCATGTAGCTTGTTCTCGAAAGCTGAAATATATTTGGGGAGGATATCATGAAAGGCGGGAACGGCCAGCGGCGAGTTCATATTTGGTGACATATTTGAAGTTGTGTGGCCAGAGAGCTAGGTCGTCGATTGAATGACAGATGAGGACCCGTTTTGCAAAGCTCGAAAACAACACATGCAATGAATAATGCTTTTGAGGCTAAACGGCAGTCGTTCATTCATCCATGAGTCTATCTCCTGGTAAGACATTTCTTCTTCCAAAGAGAGACGGCACTGGAACAAAGAACGGCTTTTCTGTTTGGAAATGTACCTGAATGAACATTGTGTGTATCCAGGTAGTGGAAAGAAAGCGAATTTTAATCAATAGATGTTTGAATAGTAGGCTAGTTTCTTCCTGGATCTTCGAGATCAGTATCTGTCGTTTGCCTTTTACCCATCGCGATGATATCCTTCGCTCTTCGCCTTCACCCAACGGTACGGCAGCGACACTCTTCTCGCCTTGGCGGCAGCGCGCTGCCTTAATTGTGTACTAGTACGTCGTCGTTTATTCTAGATGCATTCTTTGTGAGTCATGGTTTCAGAACGTGTCTTGCGCATTGCCTACCTCAATGCCCTTCTCCTCCAGCTGGGCGAGCAAGCCCTCCATAGTACGGTTCTCATCAAAGCCCGACCTACGCTTGGCACAGCGCAGCAGATCCAACTCGTCATCGTAAGACTTGCGAAACTCGCTTGCATGAGCAGAGAGCAGGTTATCGTCGCTAACGGCGCCGAAGGCATCGCGGGCTTGGTGAAGCATCCGAAGTTCGTGATACAGAATACCTCGCTGATATTGTATCTTGGGTAGAAAGTTCTCTAATTCCGAAAGACGGTCACATAGCTCTACTGCTTCACTGCAGGCGGCAAGCGCGTCAAACAGCTCATCGGGGCCTGAAGCGCGTAGGACGTTGCTCTTCAGTAAGAGGCCTTCGGCGCGGGATTTGGCGCTAAGAGGGCCGCGGAGTAAACGCTCGACCTCGACCAGAGCAGTGCCGTAATTCCTTTGGTCAGCGCACTCCTTCGCTCTCCTGAATAGTGGATCAGTGCAGTAATCGGAGAGCGGTCTCGAACGATCTGGGTCTGTCTTGCCGGGCGAATAAACCGTCGCAGTGCCGAAGCAAAGTTCTGCTTGGGGGTCCTCGATGCCGTCAAAGGGATTGGGCTGCTGATTCTCGCCGTGGCCTGTAAGGCGTTGTAGTCGACGTTGCTCATCTCTCTCATTCTCCAGTTCAGCCTGTGTAGCAAAGCAAACATCTTGAAGTTCCTGTAGACGACCTGTTTGAGCCTCGAAAGCTGATTTGTACTGAAGGGCGACTGCCTGCCAGGTATCCCTGTCAACTTTCAGGTCGTGGATAATCTGTTCGATGACGGCAACATTGTCCATTGCGAAAGGTGGCATTGTAGTAATGTGCAAAGCGGTATGCTTTGTTTGTGGCGTGGATTTGTGACGATACTGAACATGACGGATTCGGCTGTCGTGGTGTGGTGTGGTCTTGGCTATCAATAAGCAACAGGATGTTGAGGCAACTGCGATATGTGGGCTGCAACTACGAAGACAAACTTCATGGTCGTTCCTTCCTCACCGATGCACTTGCTGTTTGGGGCGGGCGACCCTAGTAAGCGCAGAAGTCACCAACGTCAGGCAGAACTGGTCAAATATTGAAGCCACCATGACGCGATGCTTCGACAAACCTCCATAAGCCAGCTTCCTGGGCCGCTTTCTTAACAGAAGCTACATCATCTAGATTAACGGGGCGGTTGATGTCTGCATACCGAACTTCTTTCTTAGCCTTGGGTGAAGCTTCAACACCGCCCGGCTCCACGACGTCTGGGTTTGCACGACCGCGTCGCTCCTTGCCCACGTGAGCCCTTGGAAAATATTGTTCCATTATGTGCACCATGACATCCTTGCCAAGGTTTTCAGCCAGCCACTTCACGATTTCCTTGCCTTCGTCTTCCATGCCTGGCATGACCAGGTGGCGTACGATGACGCCTTTCTTAGCAATACCGTCTGCGGTGAAGCAGAGATCACCAACCTGCTCGTGCATAGCCTTGATGCTCTCCATGGCCACACTTGTGTAATTGTCCGCCTTGAGCAGACGCTTGCTCGATTTATCGTTCCACACCTTGAAGTCGGGCATGTAAATGTCCACCAGCCCATCAAGCAGCTTTATGCTCTCGAGCGAATCAAACGATGACGTGTTATAGATGATTGGCAGGCGTAGGCCCAATTCACGGGCGTGCAGTATGCTGAGTACGACTTGTGGCACGACGTGTTCAGGTGTGACGAGGTTGATGTTGTGGACACGGCCGACATCCTGCAGCTTCATGTACCACTCGGCGAGCTCCTCGGGAGTCAAATCGAAGCCGTTGCGGGTATGGGAGATGTCGTGATTCTGACAAAAGACACACCGTAGGTTGCAGCCACTGAAGAAGACGCTTCCAGAGCCGTTGTGACCTTGGATAAATGGCTCCTCGCCGAAATGAGGGGCTATTGTTCCCACCTTGACTGTCTCAGCACCGATCAAGCACACGCCCGTCTTCTCGTAGCGATTAACGCCGCAAAGTCTAGGGCACAGGTTGCATTCACGCAAGTGCGCGTACGCCAGGGAGCGCTTCTTGGCCGCATCTACCGATGAAAGTAGATGGTAGCGGGGAATGTAATCGTCAAGGAGGTATGGCGGCGCGAGGTAGAGGCTCCGACGCGCTGAAGCGCGTGTTGGCTGCAGACAAGTTGAAGGCACGCGATAAGCGGGAAACGCAGCAGTCCGAGGCTTCAAGGTTGGTCGCAACTTGGAAAGCAATGCCATGGTGAAAAATTCGATTTGGCCATTGGATTGTACGTCGGTAAAGCGTCGAGATGGGTTGGCGATGAGGCATGACGACAGCCCGCCCCACTTGCCGAGGCTCCTAGTTTGCAACTACGATCGACAGGCAGATTTCATCCGATCATAGTGTGATGCAAGCTCCTGCGTTACGACGGCACGTGTGACGACTGGAAGCAGATCGCGAATTAATGCGCAGGTAAGGCTGAGGACATTGTGGTGCGATTTCATTTATTCACCAGCATGCCAAGGTGATTCAGCTTAGCTTTTGTAACCCTGAACGGCAGTCACGGCAAGCTCAAATCACGTGGCTACAACTTATCATGTCCACACGTACAAAGCATTACCTTACTTTACTAGCAAACTTCGTTTCTAGCGCATCATCCCTACCAATCCGCTATCTTACTACGCGATACAAGCAAAAGAAAGAGTACATTGTCCAACATGTAGCACCAATAAGTCCAATGATGCAGTACCTACTTGACGCAATTGGTATCGACAGTTACGGGTGTCGCAGTCCGTCATTGCCTCAGACCTTGCTGGGACGATTCAGAAGTCGTCCTAAGGCAGGAGCATGTCACATCAGCTCATATGCCCGCGCCATGCTCTAGTATGTTTATCTTCAAACAGTGTCCAAATGTGTTCCATTCTCATCATTGTACACCATCCCCAAGTATAACATCACCCATCCCCACAACATCTCAACTTCAGCAGCTTCAAGCTTGTAGCCTCTACCGTGCTATTCCCATATAAACCCTCTCAATATGCGTTTCCTTGCTCTTCTTCCGGCCCTCTTCGGTCTTCCGGCCCTCGCCGCACTCGTCGACACGCAATTCCCGCACATGCTGCTTCCTCTCAAGAAGTCCCAGCCCAGTACTGCATTTCCCACCCAAGCCGATGCTATTGTGAGCTACAACGTAAGTCGCTTCTATCACCACCATCTCTGTGTCTGCCACATCTGACAACTTGCCAGAGCACGAGTGGCGACGAACGCTGGACGGCCGTCAACTTCGATGTACCTGACAGAAACAATGCCAACATCTGCCGCCTTCGATTTTTCATCAACACAAACCCTTCCAAGAACGCCCCGCTCAGTCTCAAAGGTGTAGCTCCATTCGCCATTAACATATCTCGCATCGATCCTAAGCTAGTCAACGGAGGTACTACCTGGAACAACAAGCCCGCTGTCATAGAGCACTACGATACCTACGTCTTATCCACGAGCGGCGCCGCCGAAATCGTAAGCAAATGGTTCTCGTGCCCCAAAGGCAACGTTGCGCAGTTCTACATCCATCCCGCTGGCACGAGAGATCTAGAGGTATACTGGTATGAATTGAACTACGGTGCCACCGACGGTGGACCACACGGAATCGTCTTGGAGATGCATTCCTGACGTCATACACCATGTGAGAACATTGAGGACAAGGCAAGGAACGAGTGAGATGGTTGGGTGAGATGATTTCTTTTGTTTTGTTTTCTATTAACCCTATTAAAGCCCTAAAAGTATCGCGGAGAATCAAGCGTCATGAACCATTAAAGACATGATCCGTCGCGCCAATAACCAATGTGAAATTTTCAGTTCATCTGATCGTCCATCGTATCCACTGCCTTTACAATCCTCCCAATGACCCTTTCCATTATTCCTGCCCTGTTCCTCCTCTTTATTACCACGTTGTGCTCCATAGAGCTTGCCGGTCCCCGTTGTATGCATGGGGTGCTAACATTGGTCTCTTCGACGATTTGTGCGCCATTATCGTCAACTCTTTTGATGACGACGATGCCTGGGGCGTAGCGTGAAGAGACAACAGGACGAGAACTTGGAGAAAGGTTACTGAGCTCAATTGCGCTATCGTTTCGATTGGGTGTTTTCTTCAATGTTGAGGGCCTGGGTTGGACGTTTCTTGCGCGTGGGATGGTATTTGCTGCGCCCAAAGAGGATGAGGCGTATGTTGATGGGTACGTACATGACGCAAGGGGCGCTGGAGTTGTGTATGGCGATACAGGAAAGCACTCGCAGTCTGTCTGTGTCGCCTTTTCGACATACTTGCATTGCACAGAGCGGTGTTTGTCTTGTTGGGATGCGACGGGTATATTTGAGCCTTGGTGACGTCGTTGCGATCGGTACACGATAGCTTCGTCGCTTGAACCGTCTGCAGGATACTCTTCAGATGAGTCCCAGTCGTATACGTTGTGGTGTACATGGTCGATGTCTCTGTGTAACCTGCAGGACGGTAGGCCCATGCTCGTCCTCTTGCTCGTTACAATGCCCGTGTATGTGACGGTGTGATCCTAGGGCGGACAAAGGGAGCCAAAAGTATTGAAAACAAATCTGAAACCAGCGAAATAACATTGCGGTATTTTTATCGTACATTACAACATGAACTTCCTCTTCTAAGCTGGCCGTATGGTGGTGGAAATCGCGCACGCTAAGCCGAGATGGCGAATGCGTCCAGGGTACCGCATGAGGCGCTGTTTCTGGGGATGTCCAACATGGCGGAAAAGGAGATCGATAAGCCGAGCTGACTGGGCTATCTCTCTAAATTTTACCAGAAGATATATAGCTGCGGGGTCATGTGAGGGCCAGTACTAAGATTCCTAGTTTGGGGGGTAGTTTTGGGACCCTTCTCACGGTAAAATTGCAGCTTCACCTTCTACGCCATCTTTTTCATCGTGCTTGTCGAATCTCTTTTGGCATCTTTCTCATCTTTGCTGGTCATGGCGGCAAGGGACTTCATGTTGCTGGTTGTGGTGTTGTAATTTGCTGTTGGAGATGAGTAGTTTGAAGATTTGGCAAAATACTGAAATCTTGGGCTTTTATATGAATACATGTATATCCATCAATTTTTGATCATTATGGGACCAAATGTGGCGGAAGCGAAGATAGTGTACCATGGTTGCGCGAGCAGCGGGGAGACCCCTCGACGCTTGCGGATGCTTGTCGATCTTTGGAAAGCGCTTCAATCAATAGCTATTCGTAAATCAGGATGAATTCATGTTTCGGAGCGAACGAGCCTCCGGCTAGAGTAATAATGGCGCTGTGCAGAAATATGCAAAAGGTGAGCCGCTTTCCCTCCTGGTTGTGATTTGTGCATCCCAACAGCCTAACCACGGCGATCTTTACCGAGATTGGAAATAATGTCTAGTGCGTACAAAACTACACGAGCATTACAAATGCTAAGATAGAAGAAATTGTGTCCGCGAAGGTATAAGAAGAGGCCGAGAGGTGAGGAGGGAAGATCTATTTTCATACTGTCCCATGCATCCTTGAAGACATTGCTTCGTTCAACCATTTGTCATGTCAACCCACTCCGCTGTCGCAACTGTAGGCGTCAAAGCTTCACTTGCCATCATTTCAGTGCCTACAGTTGCCCCAACAGGACAACAAGTTCGTGTCCGCGTCGAGTGGACGGCGTCCACGCCTCTTGATTTACATCAGAACGACGGCGGGCTGCTCGTTAAGCACCCTCAGGTTCTCGGTGACGGGACTGCTGGTACTGTTGTAGAGATTGGACCAAATGCCAGACGTTTGAGCGTTGGTGACAAAGTTTTCGGGTTTACGTGGAGGACCCAATCGGAAAAGTCACAGCAAGAGTTCTGTACTGCAGACGAGTGGCAGTTTGCAAAGGTATTCAGATTCTCTCAGAGTAGTTGGATAAACTATACTGAATATCGTTAGCTGCCAGCAGGCTTCACTCTCGCAGAGGCTGTCACACTACCGAACAACTTTGTGACGGTCTTCCACGCGCTTACCAAAGATCTGTGTCTCGAGATTCCGTGGCCAAAGCCTGAAGGCTATGTGCCCGCACGTGCAGGAGATGCCATACTGGTTTGGGGCGGGTCGTCTTCTGTGGGCCAGTTCGCTATCCAAGTACTAGGTTATTACGGCTACCATAACATCTTCGTTACCGCGTCGCGCAAACATCATGGGAGACTGCGTAGTCTCGGTGCAAAGGAGACGTTCGATTACCGCGATCCGGGAGTAGTCGCTTCAATTCAAGCAGTTGGGGACCAAGTACCGCTCATACTCGACTGCATCGGCAGCAAGAACGGCAGCATTGCACCGATCGCCGAAATCGCGAAGAAAGGCACACAAGTTGCCGTACTGCTACCGGTGATTGTACGCGACTCAAGCGATAGTGAAGACCCGATATACGAGATGGACGTGTCGAAAGCAGCTGTTTGGGAAGATGGAGTGGATGCGAGAGGCGTGAGGACGCACTTCTACCCCGAGGTGAGTGACATTACCCCTCACTGCCCCCCTCCAAATCGCTCAGCTAATACCATGCAGAACAAGTTCTTCAAGCAGAATTTGCAGCCAGATATCATGTATGCGCTGCTCAAGGACGGTGTTGTCACGCCTCAGAAGCAGAGAATTGTGGAGGGCGCGACGCTGCTTGAAAGGGCGCAGAGGGCCATGAATATGCTGAGAAGCAAGGAAGCGAGCATGGAGCGCCTCGTGTGGAAAATAGTCGAAGAGTAATCGTCATCGTGTAGTTTGAAGCAAGTGAGACGGTTCTCCACTGTTGTTGACCTACTTACCCTGGCTATTGAGAGTGCGGAAGTGCGCCGCCCTGCCCGCCCTACGTTTTAGTCCGCGTCTGCAGCACTAGAATCTTCGCACCAGCCATATACTCCCAATCAACACATCGATCGATCGACTTGAAAGTCCGTATTCTCGACACTCTGTTGTATGCAGATAATGCATCCACATCTCGACAGGATCACTAGGTAGCTTAGGCTAAGCTGTCAAGGTGTTCCGATAGAATGGTTGGTGAGGTCGATCAACATTGCTGCCAGATATAGGCAGATCAAGTAAACAGTTGTACATTCCTTCGCTTCCAGCTGTCTAGAACGTAGGTTGAGTACTGCAAAACACCTCAGACTTGCTCTGGGCAAAAGGCAAATAGGCAGCGTCTAGCTCTGGCCACCTGAATCCTTCGCTAGATTTGCCTCTCCTTCAAATTGCCCTGTTGTCTTTATCTGATGATAGGCAGCCAGCCTCCTTACGACTGTCTCTTAGCCAAACAACTCGGGTTGGTGTCATTGATGTTCCTAGCGAAAGGATGGCGTTGACTCGAATGTGGAATCCAGCGGCTCCGCCAATCTCCGACGTATCGAAAACGTTTTCTTGATCCGAGTCCACCAACCACTCCACCGCGACTTCAAGATCGTCAATAATTATTCAGCCACTTCATACCGGTCTCAATGAAGGTAAGCCAGGAAGCGCGCGGTACCACGAAGCATGACGCATCCAAGGTCTTTGCATTGTTTCTGACCGGGTTCGTGGAGAGCGCCACAATCTCGTTTCCGCTCCTTGCATAAGCCTCGGACCATCTGAAACCCACCGCCCGTTCGCGACCGTTTCAACCCAGGGACGTGGGCGCTTCGACTAAATGAGACGGCTCGCCTCCGTTACTGTCTTGGGCTAGACTGCTGCAGGAACCGGTTGGTTTCCTGTCAGAAGGCATGGTGCCCGCTGTCGCGGGAACTCTTCTGCTTGGCCTGCAGCATCCCACAGCACCCTGCGATCTAAGTCACTTTACGCTTGTCCGTGAGTGGTGGAGGAACCCGTTCAAGCATGACAAGAAGACCCACGCCACGTCTGGTATGTTAGGAACGGGCAAGGCGTGGGCGTCGTTTGGAATCGAGAGCACAGGCAAGCGCTGTTCGACATTGTGATCCATCGAGAACTTGTTTCGCATGTTTAATGACAAGGCCCACAGCCAGAGCTGTGAAGGGGAATAGTGTCATGCCGCCATATCGTATATAGCTGTCTCTGGTGTTCCCGTTCTTGCTTCTGTCATCAAACCACAGTTTCTTCACTTCCAAACTTCAGCTTCTTTGTGCATTCTAGGTCTGAGACCTCACACTCGTTCTTTTTTAACAAACACACTCATTCATCACACTCTTTCACAGAAGCTAGGCTTCCGTCCATCTCTACAGCACCTCTCGCTCTTCCCAAACAACTCATAACTATCACAATGAAGTATTTCACCGTTGCCGCCGCCATTACTGGCTTTGCTTCCTCCGTCGCTGCCCACGGCTACATCAGCGACCCCGCTCCTCGTATGCCCGGTGATGGCCTGAAGGCTGCCTGCGGTGACCAGGTCTACAACACCCAGTCCTCTGACCACTACGGCAACGTCCAAGGTGCCCTACAGAACCTCCAGGGTGACCACCCGGACTGCCGTATGTGGCAGTGCAAGGGTATTCCCTTCTCTGATGCCGGCGAGATCTTCGAGTATACCGCCGGTCAGAAGATCCCTATGAAGGTCGAGATCCGTGCTCCCCACGATGGTGTTGCCAACGTCTCTATTGTCAACATCGCCACCGACAAGGTCATCGGCGAGCCTCTGATTTCCTGGGACGAGTATGCCCTGACCTCCTCTCCTATGTCTGAGCACCCCGACTGGACCTCTTTCGATATCACCATGCCCGATGTCAGCAGCGAGTGCGCCAACAAGGGTGACTGTGTCATCCAGTGGTTCTGGGACGCTCCTTCAATTGACCAGACCTACGAGGCCTGTATCGACTTCACGATGGGCAGTGGCTCTGGCTCCGGCTCCGGCAACACCACTTCTCCTGCCCCTGAGTCCTCCGCGGCTCCCGTCGCCTCTTCCGCTCCGGCTGCCAGCTCTGCTGCCCCCTCTAGCACCGTTCCTGAGGCGACTGCTACCCCTACTCCTACTGCCGTCGAGGAGGTCGCTACCCCTGTCGCAACCGGTAGCTCCGACTCTGGCTCCGACTCCAGCCTACCCGAGACCTTCACCATCGACACCTTCATCACTTGGCTCCGCGCCAACGCCGGCACTGGTGTCGCTGACAAGGTCCGCCGCATGGTAGCTGCCAAGCGCGCCCACCCCCGTGCTTTCCGCGTCTAAGCTTCTGCTAGGCGTATGAACTGCACGACATCAAGTACAATAGACAAACATTCATGTGTTGGTGGAGAGAGAGATTAGTGTTCAATTCTGCTGTAGATATACATTTCAATGATGCATTTTACTCACTTTGTGTGGGAGTTGTAAACTGCCGCCTCTTTGTGCTTGTGACGATTCTTTTCCACGCCGTGTTCCTTCTTTTCTATAGTAGAGTACCAGCCTCATCAAATCCCTGAGCTCAAGAACTATGTATTTTGACTTATAGGTTCCAGCCAACAGCAAGCTTGGTACCTATTGAGATAAATACCCGAAATGCTATGGTTAGTGACTGATAAACTGCTTCCAAATTGCACAAGAGAAGCTTCTAATCTTGGCATTTGCTGCTCTTGTGACGCTTCGCTTTCGTCTCAATTGCATATAAGTCCTCATCGAGCAATGACTCAGACCTATGCTTATTTGACTCACGGACATTCAAGGAGCTTAGTGGCGGCCTCAACCCACTGCTATGCAACGAATGCCTAGCAAGATTTTTGCGGTCAAGATTGGGATATACTTGTTCCCCGGAGCTATCGAAAGGTGACCCGAGTGGATTTTGGTTCGGTTTGCCTGGACTCATTACACCAGATAGCGGTGACGAGGAACCAACGATTCCTGAACTCGTTGGGGTCTTCACACACTATTCTAGTTCAATCTGATGAACATGTATTCGCGGTTTATGATGTTTGCCTTTGCTCGGTGAGTCTGGGCCAGTGGAAATGTCTTCGGGAACCCTCTGGTCCGGCGAGACCGAGGCCATGCCAGCCGCCGGACGTGTAGCATTTTCGAGTTGCCCTGACGAGTAATGCGATGTTGGGGTGCTATAGTGCAACTTATATGGTATGGGCCAACGATTGGTGTTCGGTGCGAATGCATCAGGAGTCGTTTCAGTGTGTGGATGGCTAGACGTGTCGATCGTTTGAAGCTACCCATCCAAGTCTAATCGTTCATCAGGTGAGGCCCCACATCCGTAATAGTTTTGATAGGCATTTTTAATGCCAGATTCCTGGGCTGAGACGTCAATGGCAAATTCTTGAGTCAAAATGCCGGATATAGCGGGTAAGTCGGCGAAAAGGGCGAAACAGCCCTCTTGAAAGAACCCCCATGATTGGGCTGAACCAGAGATATCAATGGGGTCACTATTTTGTGAGACAGAAATGCTCCTAGCGAACGATGGATTCGAGTAAATTTGACCGTAATCTGCCAAGTCTGAAATGTAGTGCGCCTGGGAAAAAGAAGCCTCCCCTCCCGAGTCCGACAATGTCGCTTTCTGGTCTTGATCTTCAAGCGCAGAGCAGCTACTCGTAGGTGCCATATGACGAGCGGTATCTCCTTGTTTCTTTCTCAATACTTCAATAGCCTTGATACCTTTCGCGGCGGTGTTTGTTTTTTTCGTTGCTCTTTTTGTTGCTCACTTTGACATAATGATAGCTAATGGGGCTGTTCGCAAGACCGTCTATTTTATCATTGTCAAAAAAGACGTCCTTGCAGATACACTTCCACTCGCGAAGATCGCTGATGACTTCTGCAACACGTTGCGCGCAACTCAAACTCTTGTCGTGGTCCTTGGCACGATCCCTCGACTCATGCCCGCAGTACCCGCGATAGTATCGGTTCAGTATCTTTCTGAACAAGAAGCGAGAGGCGTATTTCACGGCCGGTACGTCCAATGCACCATGAGCGCCTCGCTTAAAGAGTTTACACCCACCCCAGCTAGGGTTGTCACAGGCAGACCCAAGGTCATAGAAGGCCTGGATGATCTTTGCAGTGCGAATCTATTCTTGCGCTGTAGCAGCAGTAATGGTAGCATCTTCCACCGGGATTTTATGGGGGCCTGTCCTCGAACGATGCCGACAATTGTAGGCACCTGCAAAGTTATTCTGGAAGGTCAGGCCAGTTGGGAGTCCACCTTGATCGAATGCATAGGGATCTTGCGCGATTGGTGCGATGCCTGCTGCGGCCTGGGCTTGAGTCTCCGGGGTTGATATGAGAAGTGACGATAGCTTCATCCAATACGTGAAACAGGGTTGTTATTATGCGAAACCCTGATGACCGAATAGTAATGTAGCTTATATATCCTTAAGTTGAGTTGAACTAGAGCAGGAAGGAATAGTTGATGGACTTGCAAGGCCCTATAAGTCCTTTCAGGCAAAGTCATTCTTTCACAACTACTTTAAACTATTTACACAGCTCTTACCGAAATCTTTTACTTTAATATAGTACCTGCAGCTACTTTCCAGGTGGTCTGTGAAGTGCGCCTTGTAGGTCAGGCTCTGGCTCACATGACTGCTACAGAGACTTTGTGAACGCACAAGTCACTGATTTGGAATCCATCGAAGATGGCCTACTTCCCTCGACTGGTTGCGGCGGTACTCGATCCAATTGTGCCGAGAATTTCGACAATTACGGCGTTCTCCAAAGTGCATAGGCACTAGTAGAGGACCCAGGACCTGGGTGATCGAACGGCACTTTGGCAGTAAGTCCAGTCAGTGTTCTTTCGTACACCCTGCATCTTTCTCTGATCGGAAACTTCGATACCAAAATCCTGCCGTACTGGTGGGATATCAGCAAGTTTTCCGTTACTAAGGTGCGACATACGGGACGACAGACAGCATGCCAATAGCCATCAGATGCTGGTTTACCCATGAGATGAGCCCAATTAAGATTGAAAGAAAATGACGCCCAAGCCGAGGACATTTGACGTTGATGCAGCGGCTGCTGAATGCTTATTTTACCCCATTTGCTCATCATGCAAAGTCCCGTAATCAATCTGTACAGCAACATGTCTACCCCAATAGATATTTTAAGCGATCACCTCGGACTCTGAAGGAACTCATCCGGCAAAAGATTTCAGGTGGCTGAGAGAAATGAAGCACCCAGTGGTGGATGACGGTGTGGTTGTCAAAAGGGTTTAGGCCAAGTAATTACGTCATGGGCGCTAAAGGGAAGACGCGACGCCTCCACAGGTCTTGGGCGTCCCGATGCCCTTCCCACACCTCTGCAAACTCGACTCCACGATTGCAAGGCGCTGCAACTGATGCAGCGTATGTAACAACAATTTCATTATACTACGACTAATGACGATGAGGATGTAGCTGCCACAACTCCGCGATGACGTTCGCAGTTATTCGCGTCACTCCTTCTACCGCCACACTTGATTTCATCCAACACATCCGTATGCTCAATCAAGGAAATAGCAATTTTGTACAAGTTATCCAAATTCTTCCCGCAGTGGCCCATCAAGTCGATCGCCACACTATCCAGGTGGCCAACGCTATCAACAACGAAAAGAGAAGGCATAACAATAATGCAACACAACAAATCGTCAATCTACTTCACAAAACAACTTATTCTTAAAATTCCGCCGGCATCGTTCCGCCACTGCCTTGACTTGGAGTTGTCCCTGTTGGTTTAGACTTCAAGGTGGCGACCGAGCGGCCTTTTGTTGCTGCTAGAATTCTTCGAAGGCATCCACGCGTCCGCTGCTATCCATGGGGTCTGAGGGAGACAGTTCCAGATCAGCAAGGCACACCCCTATCTCTCGATGTTGCCCGAAAAGATTGGCATTACCATGTGCGTTATGTGGGGGGTATGGCTGAACCTCATGCTGCCAATTTTCGATCCCCGAGAAATCAGAGTTGCTCGCCGGCTGAACGGTACCAGATAGACCTTCCGAGCAATCTGCTTCTTGCCAGGGGCTGTAAGAATGGAAAATTGCCGCCGGCTTCACCTTATTGGGAGTATGCAATGCGTAGAAGTTGCCTTGTTGCGCTAGGGGAAGAGACGTGGGCGATCCTTGTACGGAAGGAATTGGGACCATAGAATGAACCCCCTGGCGCCGAGGGGTTTGAGGATGCGCGCCTGGCGACGCAGATGAGGATGACATAGCAGCTCGTGAGTGGCCGAAATCTTCGCCATTTGCGCAGAGTATAGGGCACATAGAAGGTGCCTGTGGTGCCAAGAATGTTGCTTGAGGACTCGCAGTCACTCGTTGTATGATTGGGGTGTCAAAATAAGGCAGTCCCGTTGGGCGGTACTGTTCTTGGGGAGTCGGGCCTCTCGCCACGGTTAATTCAGGAGCCATTGAGCGATCGCGCATTTGCCTGCTTCGCGCAGCAGCATTTCTAGGTCTTTTCAATGCCCGCGGACTGTCCTCCGCAGCTTCGCTGCCTTTTGCATTCGGTCGCTTGCTATTGCCCACACGGTTTTGGTCCTTGCGCTTGGCGTACGCCTTGGGTGCATTGACAAACATACGTATCTGCCAAGCTGAACTCATCACGTTCTCGCATATCGACTTCTCTTGCTGTAGGGCTGCGATGATGTTCTCTATGGGGTATCAAGTTAGTAGTCATTCTTATTACTAGCACATGAAGGCTTACCTAAGCGACCTGCACAATCGATGTCCTTATCATCGTCCTCTCCTTTACGCTCGTCGTTAACGTAGTCATTCTGATGCCAGCCACGAAAGCCGTCTTTCACCTGCTCGAGCAAGCAGTCGAATACCTTGTGGGCGTATGCCTCTACAAGGTCTGATTGGTAATGCGGTTCGTGGACCCATCTCTTCAGAGCAGTAGACTTGGCGTTGTCCCTGGCGAAGTCACCACAAATCATGGCGTTGTAGATGCGCTCTACGTTCAAGTCACGATTCTCCTCAACCTCGAAGATTGTCGGGTCACTGACAGGGTCTCTCCAGGGCATCCTACCAAATCGCATTCTGTCTCGACGGTAAACCTTCGCGTCCTCTGAATTTCCAAATCGGCCAAGAAAAGGACCATAGCGCTGGTCCGAGACCTGCGGGGGCGCGCTGCTATGTCTAGATGATAGCTGTTGGATTGATGACATCGGAACTACTGAGGGCCGTTCCACTGAGAAGGATCTACCTTGCACTATATATGCCCGGGAAGAATTGTCTCCGAGGCCGCGGCTCCGGGAGGCTGGGCTGCTCCTTTCAGGATAATGGTCGAAGCCACGTAGAAGAATGTTGTCCCCTTGAGTAACGAATCGCTGTGTCTGCACGGAAGAGTGTAGGTCACGCGTTACGATTCCTTTCGTGCCGAATCCGATATTCGGCAAGTGCGGTTGGCTCAAGTCGTTTGCGTTCCCGAAGCGCTGGTTGAGAGAGTCATGATAACCATGCAGGCCTCCAACATCCTTGGTTTCTTGTATCGTTTCCTCGAAGTGACTGTACGCATTTCCAAGGCCGGAAGGCGTGTAGGGGTGTCGCTCTGGAAACAAGTCGCTTGCGCTATAGTCACTTTTACCGAGTGACGGTTCCGAACTATGGGGGAACTCCTTCATGTAAGCTCTGATGCTCACTGCAAGCTCACAGTGTGATGGTTATGTAAAGTCTAAAGACGCAGAGGGATGAAGAGGTCTTGTTGATGATGCAGGACTATGGGACAGGGGGTTGATCAATCTTAGTACATATAGACAGCGCTCATCAATGACCCAGCGTTGATAGTGAAGAGGAGCGATCAACACGCAGTCAACGAACACCGACGGCACTCTCTTCATTTGTTTGTCGTGCTTGAACATGGGCAACATTCATGCTGTCGTCAATGTCTGGTGATCTATTTGTGCGTTGGGGGCCTATGGGTCACTGCTTCTGGGGCGCGCGTTCGCAGTGGCAGCTATCTGACCTCTGTGTCGCGTTTGGTTGTTGCACCAGGTGCATGTCGCGCGATGTTTGAATGTAGCTCTAGGTTTAGTATCAGGTTTCCAGTGTACTCCAGGGGTACTGGAATAGGATCATACGCCTCGTTGTGCTCAGAAAGTGAGCTCACCTGATTTGCTGATAACATCGTAGGTTCCCTTGCGGCCTCTACCCTCGTAAACATCAACCCCACGTGGGGTGTCATTGGATGCAAAACTCCTGCTCATGTGCAGCATTTGCATAACTTGTTGCGATCTAAACGTCACTGCTGAGTGCGTGATCCATGGAATCATTCGAATAATAGATTCCCAGCCAACTCCGAGCCTGCCATCGCCGACAAGATGGCTAATTCCACGTTTGAAAGCGCCATTGAACAATCGATGCTAAGAGACAAGAAAGCCCAGGTCGATCTGAACATGGACTCGCAGTGGATTTCTCAGGATGGTCAACTGCATGCCTCCGGTCAACAAACGACGATCGCTAGCATGAACACTGACTGACACCAAGAAGAATAAAAACGGGAATTTGCTTTGGAAATTGGGCTGAGATGAGCGTCATCAACAATTCCGGAGCAATGTACGCAGAGAATTGATTGTCTGGTCGAGCGTGAACTTCACAATCTTGCGCATCCAACGACCTGGAACCTTTGCCCATTTTTCAGACCTTGACCTTTCTTCGGGAGACAGCAATACAAAATCGGCTTTTTTCGGGCTAGTTCAGATTGGGCTATCAGTGCCTAAGTGCCACACTTTGATGAAAGGTAGCGGAAGAACTTGCTGTGCCACCTTCCGATGATGACACCCCCAAGGCGGGAAACGATTTTTCAAAAGCCAGGGGTGAGCTTTTGAAGTGTTGGCGTTTTGCGGACGCGCAACGGGACTTTGTTGACATTGGGAAGTACCAATCGGCGGCGGGATGATGCGCGTCGTTCCTCACGTTCCGCGCTTTGTCGCTAATTCCGCGTTCCATGAGAACTATGCTTGTTCCCCGCATCTGCCGACGACATTACCTATGAATTCCGGGGAAGCCGCCGTGACTGAAGTATAATAAATAGATAAAGTGGTGTAACCTCTGAAAAGGCTCTCGTCATAGTGCCAGATTGCTAACGGGATCGAACGCACAATCTTTTCGATCGACATACCCAGCAACTTGGGAGGCTTGCGAACGATATGATTTCCACCGTCCTACCGCAGTTATCTTTGCAATGGACGAATCATCCAATTCGATCCCTTCTCCTTCTATTAGTTCTCGTCCCTGTATCGTACGTCCTCTGTAACGAATACGTCCGCTACTCACGACGCATCAAGGGGTTCTCAGGGCCGACCAACTGGCCTTTGGTGGGCAACATTCCTGACATCAAGTACAATGCCGCTGAAAAATATCGAGAATGGAGCAAGCTGTACGGCGCAGTTTACCAAATACAACTCGGCAATGAGCCTGTAATCGTGGTGAACAGCGCAGAAGCCGCGAAGAAGATATTTGGTGGCAACAGCCAAGCACTAAGCTCAAGACCAGTGTTTTGGACTTTCCACAAGGTAAGTAAAGGAGAGCTGAACGAGAAAGTCCTGCTAAGCGCAATGCAGGTGCTTTCGAATACTGCCGGTACTACTATCGGTACCTCGCCGTTCAACGAGTCCCTCAAGCGTAGGAGAAAGGGAGCCGCCTCTGCACTGAACAAGCCCTCGATTGCGACATATATAGGTCATCTAGATCTTGAGACCAAGGAGTTTGTAAAGGATGGTTTCGAATCAGGCAAGGCTGGCACTGTCGGTGTCAACCCGATGCCCATGATTGAGCGGCTTTCTCTTTCGCTCGCGTTGACATTGAACTGGGGAACACGAATGGGAAGCCGGCATGACCCCATGTTCCATGAGATCTGCGAGGTCGAGGCTGCCATATCAAAATTTCGAAGTACCACAGGAAACCTGCAAGATTATATACCGATTTTGAGACTGAATCCTTTCAGCTTCGGGACGAGGTCTGCAAAAGAGCACCGGAGACGCAGAGATGTGTACTTGACCAAGCTGAACCACGACTTGGACGAGCGAATGGAGAAGGGCATCCACAAGCCATGTATCCAAGCGAACATAATTCAGGACAAAGAAGCGGCGTTGAGCAAGGAAGAGCTGACTTCGATCAGCCTGACAATGTTGTCAGGCGGGCTAGATACGATCACAACGCTGGTCCAGTGGAGTGTCGCGTTGCTAGCGCAGCGACCCGACATTCAGGAGAAAGCCATCAAGGAGATACGCTGGTTTTACTCGGAAAACGAGCCCTTGGCTGATGCGTACGACGATCAGAAGTGCGGGTATATTGTAGCACTGGTGAGAGAGTGCCTGAGGTACTATACGGTCCTCCGACTAGCACTTCCCCGTGCAACAATCAAGGACGTGATGTATGAAGGAAAGCTCATTCCGGCTGGCAGCACGGTATACCTCAATGCTTGGGCGTGCAATATGGGTAAGCGGTCTGCCGCTGTGCATACATCTCTGAGCGCATTGCTAACTCTGCAGCAAACAGATCCCGAGGTTTGGAGTGATCCTGACGAGTTCCGCCCAGAGCGCTGGTTGGAACAACCCGACGCACCATTGCACACATACGGATTAGGCTACAGAATGTGTGCTGGCTCGCTGCTGGCCAACCGAGAACTTTATCTCGTGTTCCTGAGGATGCTGAACAGCTTCGAGCTTGTCCCGGATTCGGATGTGGATGTGCATCCAGTGCGAGGCAGCTCGGACCCCACCAGTCTTGTGACCATGTGCCAGCCCTACAAGATCATCTTCAAGCCGCGTAACGAGCAAATTCTGCGTGAGGCGCTGGAGGCGGCCGATGTGCGACTGGCTGGGCAGGAGAAGGACTAAGGGTGGATGCGAGGTGGGAGGGGTTGCAAGCGAGCGGGTCGAAGCGGTGCAGGGATGCGCCTCTCTGCAGCACTGTTGCGTCGTGTTCTCGCGTGTCCACAATGGCTTACATGTACTCTTCAATGACGTTGCCTGTTGTAGCTCAATCGCTATGGAGACACCCTTTGTTATGAAATTGACTTTTTAATCTGCCTCGCACTGCACAAGATTTCCGCTTTGTGCCACGACTCTCCCGCGCCCGATCTCAGACGCCTGCGCGCGCATAGCCATTGTCGGCACGGCCATCGGACAACGCACGACACGTTCCCTTTCACCATCATGACAGCCGTCTCCCTGTGCTAGCGAAAATCGGTGTCGCAAACATCGGCTTGCTGCGGGAGTGGTCCCATTGCGACAACATGTTTCGGAAGACGATACTCCCGGGCGACGAAGAACTGGGCAAGAAAGATGACGACCATCGATTCAAGCCGGCGCGGAAATCAGGCTGGCCGCTATTCGGCCATGTGTTTCGATGGCGACGGCGAAGAATATTGCTTGCCATAGCCGGCCTGTTCCTGCTCTACTACCTTTTTCATGACACCACAGACGACTACGACCAGTCGACCGACGGGCGATATCCATCTCCGCTAGGGCGGCCCGTCACCTCCACGTACGAGAAACCGAGCACACCCGAAGACGAGCCTAGCGGACCGCCGCCGGGCATACACCGACCGAGACGGGGAGACGCTATACCGCATACCTATGATGGGCAGATACGCTTCTTTCGCCTGGCCAGCACGCTGCGATCGTCGGCTTCGGCGACAGGAGGCTATGATAGAAAAAACAGGAACATTCTCTTTGCCATGTCGAGCCTGAAAAGCACCTCGACACTTTTGTCTATGGCATGCGAAATGTCCAAGTGGAACAGGAACCACGTTCATGCGGTCTTTATGGGAAGGGAAGATATTTCTATGGAAACTTTACTGGAAATCAATGGCATAGATAAGGTCAACTGTCCTGCCGTGTGGCACGATGCACGACCCGACTACACAGAGTACGTCCGCCCTCTGGTACGACCGTTGAAAACAGTTGCAGCAACCACATCGCAACAGCTTTGCATGAACGAGGGAACGTGACTGGCTGACACACGTCCGGCAGATATAGCACTGACACGCGCGCCGAATCTACAGTGATTGGTGCAATGTCACACATCAACAGCTTCCTACATCCTCAGGCGGCAATTATGGACGATTCGCTTCTGGAAGACGCTTTTTTCGTTCGAGGCATGCGAAGTAAGACTAGTGCGCTTGGTGTGCCCCTCATCGAAGTGCCCAGGGATAGACTGGAAGACTTCATGTGGGTTGCAAGACTTGATGCAGGGTCGCTCAGGCATTGGCACGACCCTACGGTAGACATCCTAATTCAGGTGCCACCGGCCTCGTCCAGCGTTCTGAGGTTGCTCAAGTCAATCAAAGATGCTGATTATAGTGGCCTGAGGCCGCCCCGCATCATCGTTGAGCTGCCGGCGGAGCTTGATGCGGCGGTGAAAGAGCACATAGAACGTTTCGAGTGGCCGCCGAACAAGGAAACCCCCATGGCGGGCAGTGGGATCACTATCAGACGACGCATCTCGAGCCATCGTCATAGCCAGAAAGAGGCAGCCATACATTTTCTCGAGCTATTCTATCCAGCAAGTACCAGTAACTCGCATGTCTTGCTGCTTTCTGCACAAGCGCAGCTGGCCCCGCAATACTTTCACTTTGTCAATTATGCCTTGTTAGAATACAAATACTCGAGGTTTGGCGCTTACGATGGTGGTGACCTCATGGGCGTGAGCCTCGAGCTGCCACAGAAGCTTCTGGACAACAAGGCCACGCTGGAGCCGCCGACGGTCAGCGATATGCATACAGATCGGTACAAGAAGTTGTTTCCTAATACGAAGAGCGCGCCTTTCATGTGGCAAGCCCCAAACAGCCACGCGGCGTTGTTTCTGGGCGATAAGTGGGCTGAATTGCACTCATTCCTGGGCAACCGGGTAATCAAACACCAAGAGTCGGTGAAACGTGCGTCTCGGGCGAAGTTGGTGTCGGAGACGCTACCTGCTTGGACAGAGTATATGCTCGAATTCATGCGAGCCCGAGGCTACTCCCTGCTGTATCCTGCAACAGGTTCTAACGCGCTCGTCACGATACACAATGAGCTGTATCACGCCCCAGAGGAGTTTGCTAGCCCACTGTCGAGTTCCGATAAGGAATCCATCGTCCCGGAAAAGGATGATGAGCCCTTTCTTCGCGCTCAAGAAGCGCCACGAGTGCCCCGAAGCGCAGAGCCGCGTGTCATGGCTGATTCAGTGCCTCTCCACCAGGCACTGCCATTTGGCGGCGATCTCCCCGAAATTCCCCACCTACCGCAATTGCTCTACGACGGCCGGCAGATTGATGTAGCGAATGTGTCGAGCATCGCCAAGACATACGCAGACACATTCCGCCAGGAGATTGGCGGATGTCAAATACCCAAAGGGATGCACAGGAAGGTGGTCGCTGGGGAGGCTGGCGATTTGTTCTGCTTTGGCGACGAGGACACGGGAGACTGGGAAGAGGATGTGACGAGGGAGGTGGAGATGTTTGATGTACCGATTGACGACGAACTAGAGAAGCTGATGGTAGACGGCAGACCTACGGAGACGAGGCCTATAACTGTGGCTGATGATGTATGAGAGGTGGATGTCGGTGAGCACAGTGTCTGTTGTTAGAGACTTTGTACGACTATTCCTCATTGTAGTTAGCGGGGCAAATCCTACCCAGGTATTGCTGCAGGGCTGCAGGGCCCGGGGCCCGGGCTGGAAGGACTCGGGTGGCGAACGGCGGGCAGATTGCGCCATGCCTCTTTCGTCATGGAGATTTTTTGGATGGAGAAACTTCAACTATCAAGTCAAGCCCACGTAGAGTGCCACCACCACCACCTCTTGCCCTCGACTTTGTCCCCCTCTCTCTCTTCATCTTCTGGCGTTAAAGCATATTCGTTTTCTGTTTTGTTTTCGCATACGTTCTCTTTTAATGCCCATAGACGGTTGAAGACGTCACTCAGTTTTGCAACATGCTCGCGCGAGCAGCAGCAGGGCGGAAAGTGCGCAGAGATGTCCTGGCGCTGCCATGGCTCTGTCCAGCCCTCTCTCGACCTATAGCCGCCGCTCGCACCGCGCACACGTCATCTGAGAACACGCTGCATACACGGCGCTCCTCGCTCTCGTCCCGCCGCCGCCGCGACATACGCTCCCTCGCCACGACGGCCGAATTGCACCCCCCGCCGCCCTCGTCGCTGTCCTTCAACCCTTTTGCTCAGTCGTTTGGCCGCCAAATCCCCCAATCTGACCTCTCTCAGCTTCCGCCATGGGATGGCTCCAGCCCCCTCGTCGTCCACGATTCTTTCGTGTCGAAGCCGTCAATCAAGTCGGCGCCCGGCGTTGGCAGCGACCCGCTCGAACTACACCAGAACCTCTACGCCTGTCTGCGGGTCGGCCGCACAGATCGTGCCGCCATCATAATCTCCCGCCTCATGACGCTGTACAATACCAGTGCGCCCGAAGTCGTCGACGCACACAATGTCTATCTCCTCACGCTGCTGGAGCTGGGCCAAACCGACGCCAAGGACACGGCAATGACCAAGATGACGGATTGGTATGATTCCAAGATGCTGCGAAAGGGCGTCCAGCCCAATGCCCAGACGTTTGTCACTCTGATCCGAGCAGCCATGCACTTCCTCGACGACGCTGCCCAGGAGGCGGCCGTCCGAGGCTACATCACAGCAGCGCGGGCCCAAGGCGAACATGTTCTCGACAGCATCAACGCCTCGCCCGACTTTTCCGATGAAGAGTGGGATTTGTTGATCCGCCTGCAGCCCGAGTCGTTCGACGAGCCGCCGCCAGTCCAAGATGTCCAGGACCTCCACGTTAGCACTCCGGCCGGCCGCAAAAATCTCATCGAATACGGCCTGGTCTCACACCCCGCCCAAGATATCAAGCCTGTTCCCCAGAAAGGCATGGGTCTGGACTCGCTGAAGGAAGCACTCGCCGTCTTCGACCACAGCGACCGCGTCCCCTATCCGCACGACATGAACGCCACCCAAGAAGAAAAGGACCAGGCATACGCCTACGCACGCCAGATACAGATGGAACAAGACGGCGTAGAGGCTGCCGTCAAGAGATGGAAGCTTGAGGACGAGAAAATGCAAGACATTGGGATTCACGGTGTCTTGAACAAAAAGCCCATTCAGGCCCTGATGTATGGCTGGTACACCACTCTAGTGCCACTGTTCAAGAAGCACATTGAACATGTCAAAAAGGTTCTATCTGAGCCTCCGGAGCCAACGTCGCGCGACGACGCTCACACATATGGCGTATGGCTAGAGCGATGCACGCCCGAAAGGCTGGCAGCCATCACTGTTGCTCGCACCACTCAGGCCGCAGTTAGAGGTAAAGGCGAGGACAGCTCCGCCCTCAAGATATCGGCCTTGTCCATTGCTGTCGGCACTGACATTGAAGACTTTCTCAATGCTGAAGCCCAAACTCGAAGAGATGCTTTTTTAAAGAAACAAAGGAAACAAACGCGACGGGACTTGATCAATAAACTCTCCAAATCCGGCCAAGACCCATCTCACGAGCCCTCAGCGCCACAAGGCCCCGAGTCTGCCCAGACCTCAATGGGGTATGAGAAAGTCGACATTCCGCTCCCGGCCCGAACAAAGCTTGGCGCCATGTGCATTGAGCAACTACTTCAGTCCGCGACTATTGTCATGACCGCAATCGACCCCAAAACTGGCAAAGAAATCTCTCGTAGTATGGCGGCCTTCCATCACCAGGTCGGTTTTTACCAAGGCAAAAAGCTTGGTTTCGTAGTGCCGCACCATGAGCTGCTGACAAAAATGCGCACCGACTCCGTTCACAGCATGCAGACCGTCAGGCTACCCATGGTGATTGAACCCAAGCCATGGACGAGTTTCGATGACGGTGGATATTACACCGTACCACAAAAGGTCGTTCGCCAGAAAGGTGGCGACCCCGCTCAGCGAGCGTATGCACAATTGGCTATTGAGAATGGTGACATGTCTAAGGTCATGGCTGGGTTAGATGTCCTTGGGCGTGTCCCTTGGCAAATCAACACCCCTGTCTTTGACGTCATGGCTCGTGCCTGGAACGATGGTGAGAGCATCGGGTCTCTTGTCGGTGAAGACGCTTACACCAGACACAAACGCCCTATGGAGCCTCCCGCGGATGCCTCGTATCAGGAACGAGCAAAATGGAACAAGGATGTTCAAGAGTATGAGAATACCATCGGCGGTCTTCATTCTCAACGTTGTTTCCAGAACTTTCAATTGGAAACCGCACGAGCATACATGAACGAGAAGAGAGTTTATTTCCCACATAGCGTCGATTTCCGCGGTCGCGCCTACCCGATCCCGCCTATCCTTAATCACATTGGTTCTGACATCTCGAGAGGTCTTTTGAAATTCGCCAATGGGAAGGAGCTCGGCACTGTTGGTCTGCAATGGCTCAAGATTCATCTTGCCAACTTATACGGTTTTGACAAGGCTAGCCTGCGAGAGCGAGAGCAATTTGCCATGGACAACCTTGACGAGATATACGACTCTGCAAACAACCCGCTCGATGGTCGGCGATGGTGGACAAAGGCTGAAGATCCATGGCAGTGCTTGGCATGCTGTATTGAGCTCAAGAACGCTTTGGAGTCGCCTGATCCAACTCGCTTTCTATCACAATTACCAGTCCATCAGGATGGAACCTGTAACGGATTACAGCATTACGCTGCTCTAGGAGGTGACCATGCGGGTGCGCGTCAAGTCAACCTTGAACCTTCTGACAGACCACAAGATATCTACACGGGCGTTGCGGAGCTTGTGAAAGAGATGGTCACAAAAGACGCCGCCAAAGGTTCCCCGATTGCCAAATTTATCGATGGTCATATCACTCGCAAAGTAGTCAAGCGAACCGTTATGACCAACGTTTACGGTGTCACATTCATGGGCGCGAAGCAGCAGGTGCAAGACGAGCTCAAAAATCTTTTCCCTAATTTCCAGCCAACAGACAAGATTAAGGCACTTGGAAGTGTTGCTTTATACGTTGCACACAAGATTTTCGAAGCCCTGGGCAAGATCTTCAATGGTGCCCAGGAAATTCAGTATTGGTTGGGCGAATGTGGCGACCGCATCACGACATCAATTACTGCAGAGCAGGTCAAACGGATTCAGGATCGGTTTGAGGGAGCTGATCCTGCCAAGTCGATATACGACTCCAAGTTTACGGTTCCTAAATCACTTACCAAAGGCCAGGTCAATAAGCTGAACAAAAGCATGGAAAAGTTCAAGACCTCTATCATCTGGACCACACCTCTCAAGATGCCGATTGTGCAACCATACCGGAAAGACGGTGTGCAAAAAATCAGAACCAAGATCCAGGACATTACAGTCACTAAGAAATCCGCACAAGATGAGGTCGACAAGCGCAAGCAGTTGCAAGCATTTCCCCCCAACTTTATCCATTCCCTCGACGCCACGCACATGACTCTATCGGCCCTGAAAGCCAGCGAAATGGGGCTAGATTTTGCCGCTGTGCATGACAGCTTTTGGACACACGCCTCTGATATTCCAAACTTGAACGTCATTCTTCGTGATGCGTTCGTGCGCATGCACACCGAGGATATCATCGATCGCCTTGCAGCAGAATTCTCTGCGCGGTATGCAGGCGCCATGTATCGCGCCAACATCATGAGCACTTCAGCAGTGGGGCAAAAGATCAACAAATGGAGAATGGATCGCAGGAGGGACCAAGGCACGACACTTAAATCTTCTGGCATGGGCAAAGGAGAAGCGTCTTATGAAGAAGTTGCCCTTGAAAGTCAGCGACAGCAGTTATTGAAGAGCAAAGATCCTGCACAAAGAAAGCTGGGCGAGGAGATGGAGACGCCGACTAGCATCTGGCTTGCGGAACCTGACCCAAAGGCAATCGCTTCGTTTCGCCTGCAGCTGCTTGGTGAGTCCAAGGACAAAGAATCGGCCAATAGGCAAACCGAGGTCAGGGACAAGATCCTAGGTGGCGAGGCGGAAGCCGTTGGCACTACTGAATCCACTATGGATCTTGTTGAAGATGGTGCAGAAGACCTTGCGAAAGACCCTCAAAGTAGCGGTCTGCCAGTGAAGAAACTATCATCCCGCCTTCTAGCTGAGAAGGGTACAGTTCAAGTCTGGATTCCCCTGAGTTTCCCTCCGATTCCGGAGAAAGGCGGATGGGACGTTTCTCGTCTCAGAGAGTCAAAGTATTTCTTCTCATGACTGGGCTGCGACCTCCGAGGCGACGAGGACCGCTACTATTTCCTCCCAGCTGGCAACGCGCCAATCACGGCCACGGACAAAATTCGCAGGATAAGTGCGATGGTCAGCGTGCAAGAGTGTGGATGGAATGTTACACCCAGTTCTCTGGCCCGATGGCGAGCGGCGCTTCCCGGGAGTTCGACGACAGAAGGGAGGAAAAGGAAACAGGACGAGAGGAGAGGAAGGAAGAAGGTTGGTGTTTGATTTGGTGCTATTCGGTTCATCTTAGGCGTCATCTAGAGGCTTCATGGGAGATGACTGCCTTTATCGCGTGGTGTTCCGGACATGACAGAATATGGCAAATACCCTACTTGTTGTTGTAACGTGTACAAAAGTGTAGAATACCCTAGATAGCTATATAAAAACATCTACCTATTTAAAGTAGAAAATATAAAGCTTTAAATTTCTCTTCATATTGTTACACGGGGTTCGGCGATACTTCTCTCAACCTGGTCCGTGTTAGGGCAGGTAAGGTATAGCGGTATACGGTAGGCCGTGGAGTTGTCTAGCGATGTAAGGGGCAGTTATAGGCAATAGTATTTGCTTCACACTGCAAGAGAATAGTGGAGGATGGCTCTGTATTGCTACACTAGGTAGGGTAGTAGTAGAAGAATAATTCTTGTCTGTCTTCCCCTGCGCAAAGCGCAGATTAAGAGCAGGTACCTTGGCCAAGGCGCGAGTGCAAGAAACAAACTTGTTGGGACCAAATCCTTCCAACTGCAGGCCTTCGGCCTAGGTGTTATAAGCGACTAAGTAGGATTATAGATATTTAGGTAATAATAACTTAATTCTATAAGTAATAAAATAATTACTAATCTAGATAAGAGATATAATAAAACCTTTCTATTCTTATATTCTTACTATTAAGTCTATTACTATCTTTTCTACCTTTTAGGTGTATCCTTCTATAGAATAGTTATAATAGTAGTCTATCTCTTTATTACCTACTATCCCTTCCTTAGTAGGATAGCCTATCACGTGACCTGCGTGCCCCACGCTGATTATTATCCTTCGTCCTGTGCGACAACTAGACTGGCAAATGGGTCTTGGTTGGGTCAGGGTTGCGTTAATGTGACGAGTATATATGCTATCCTAAGCCCAGTATTCCTATTTGGAACACTGTACCTTTTTGGTAGCGTATGGCCAAGTGGCGTAGGGCTTGATCATGACAGTTAACTAGATAGGAAGGTACTAGGCTAAACTAGGCGTAGTACCTTCCTATCTAGTTAACCCAACCCTAACCCAACCTAGATGTTACACGGGGGGGTATGCTATACTTCTCTGGACCTGATCCGGGTTAGGGCAGGCGAGCTATGCGTATAGCTACGTGCGGTTTGTCTGGCGACTAAGTGGGATAGTAGGTATTTAGGGTAATAATAATCTAATTCTATAAATAATAGAATAACTAGCTTATAATCTAGATAAGAAATAAAATTATAAAAGTTAACTATAATAAGAGAAATAATAAAATTTTTCTATCCTTATATTCTTATTACTATGTCTATTGCTATCACTACTATCACAACATTATCCTTGCCGTGCCTAATGTCTCTAATAGCTGCTATCACTTAGATGCTGCCATCACATACTAGCGCCTAATAGTTAGTCTTGGCGTGATATCAATCACGTGATCCGCGCGCCCTGCGCTAATTATTATCCTTTGTCTCGTGCGACTATTAGCTACTAATATCATATTCTTTGTTTAGGAGAGACCTTTACTTATTATCTATAATACTACCTCCCCTCTTAAGGTTATAGTCCTAATACTCTAAGTTATTATTTTCCTATACCGAGAAGGTAGGTCGCATATATAGTAGCGGCGTGCCCGCGCCGGTTTTATTGTTCCTAAGCCTTCTTAACCATGCCTAAGGTCCAGTCGTCCCGCCGTGTCCGATCCCAGAACTCGACCGCCAAGCGTCGCGCTCGTGCTGCTCGCGTGGAGCGGGAGTCTTTAGAGATAGATTTCCGTTATAAGCGTTGCGAGAAAAAGAACCTTTAGTACTTTATTAAAATAACTACTAGTTATTATACTAGTTATATTTCTATTTTTGTGGACTGCAGTTTGTTTATTTCTAAGGAAGAGTAGGAGAAGGTGTAGCGTAAGCGTCGTGAGAAAGAGCTTACGGTGGCTCGTCTAGAGGCGCAGCGCGCGCAGATAGATACTTAGCTGTCGCAGCAGCGAGTAGAGCTCCTTAAAGTAAAGAATAGGGAGTATTTATTTACTTATCGCGATTTCGCAATTTTAAATCTTTAAGATTATGCTTAAGAGGAGGTTAAGAGAAGCTCTACCTCTAGTATAGACTTTCTTATTAAACTATTACTATCTAAACTCTTAGCTAATCTAGGCTAGTTATAAGCTAATATCTTTAATCTTTCTTTTAATTACTCCTTCCTTTTTGTAGATATAATTCTAATTCTTTTAGAACTTCTAGTAGTACTCCTATACTAGTAACTTATAATTTATTAGATTTCCTTAAAGTTTATAAGTGTTATAGCTCTTAGACTATTCTTTCTATTTAACTAAATACTTTTACTACCCTTTAATTTTCTATAGATCTTTAACTTCTTTAACTTAATATTTATTATCTTTAAGCTCTATATCTATTACTAGCTTAGCGTTTAGAGATACTAGTTCTAATAGTTTCTTATAGAAGATAGGGTAGATATATATACTTAGTAGTAACTAAAGTTTATAGTTTACTAAGCCTATTGCCTTTAGAACTTTAAATAGTCCTATTTAGAGATTATCTAATCTTCTATATAGCCTTTTAATTTTTAAATTCTATCTTAATAAGAGAACTTTATCTCCCTTTTTAAAAGTTAGTCTCTTAATTCTTTATTTATTCGCTCTTTAGGATGTTATAAGGTTCCTCTAAGCTATATTTTTACTTAGTTCTTTATAGAGTTCTCGCATAAGGCGGGCTTTATTATCTACGCCTACTGCAATACTTTCTATATCTTTTAGATCTTAATAAGTAACTAGCTTATATCTCTAGTTTGCGTAGTGCGGCGAGTGCTTTATAGTCGCTAATCTTATACTGTTATAGGCTAATTATACTATTAGTAAGAGTTTAACCTAGTTATCTTATAGCTTATTAGCGTATATCTTTAGATACTATTTTAGTATATAGTTTATTTATTCTATCTAGCTATCTATCTTAGGGTAAAAGCTAGTTAATAGCTTTTTTTTACGCCTAATTTTGCTAGGAATGTATCCTAATATTTAGATATAAATAGTTTATTATAATTAGTAATAAACTCTTTAGATATCTTATACTCTAATACTAGTACTTTAGAGATCTTATACGCGCATTTATCTGCTATAATAGTTTCTTTAGTAGGCACTAACTTTGCTCCCTTAGTTAACTAACACACGATTACTAGGATCGTGTCGCAGAGTCTTCCTGATCCTAGTTCTAACGATTTTAGGAGCTTCACAATAAAGTCCATCGTTACGCTGGTCTATAGTCGTTCTGGCGGCTATAAGGGTTGCAGCAGGCTATAGGGCTTATGTCTCTTAGGCTTGTTCTGATAATATGCTAAATAGTTGCCTAGGATATTCTGCACCTGCGCTCGCAAGTGTGGTATAGCGAATATCTTTGCTAATCTTCTAACTATTTCTTCTACTTCTATATATCTATATTCTAGGGACTTATATAGTTTTATAATAAGTTCTTATCTTATTTATAGAGGTACGTATGTCTGTTCTTGCTAGACTATACTTTAGTACTCCTTTTCGTCTTGCAACAGTTCATTAGAGCCGTTTGTCTCGGGCTCGAACTGCCAGTTGGCTGCTTTCTGCTGCCATTGCTGTTGTAGCGTTTCTACCTGCTCGGCCACCTTGGCTATTCTAGCCAGTTCCGGCTGGTTGTACTTAAGACTGCTATCGGGCATCTCCTTAAGTACTGCGTTATGTGGTTCTTTATAACCTTCTTCTCGTAGATTAGATCTTCGGCTTAGGGCGTCTACTACTCTATTAAGCGATCTAGCTTAGTAAGTAATCTTAAAGTCGAACTAAGAGAGTATCTTAGCCTATTAGACTTATCTTCTATTAAGCTTCTTAGTTATTATAAAGCTTATTAGATTCTAGTAATTAGAAAATACTTTAATCTAGTCTAGAAGTCCTAATAGGTATACTTTCTATTATTTAAAGGTATTAACTACTCTAAGTAGTTCCTTATTATAAATATTATAGTTAAGTTCTACTCTAGAGAACTTCTTAGAATAGTAGAACACTAGTCTCTATTTTCTATCGTCGCACAGCTGTGACAATACAGCGCCGAGTGCGTAGTCTGACGCGTCGGTCTCGACTCGCGTCTTACGTCTAGGGTCGTACATTTCGAGTACGGGGGCCTCGAGGAATACCTGCTTAATCTAATTAAAAGTATCTTAGTATTCCTTTTCCTATTTAAACCCTATTTCTTTTTTTATAATCTTTATAAGTAGTATTATAATCTAGAAGTAGTTTCTAATAAATTTTCTATAAAAGTTTGCAAATCTTAGAAAAGATTATATATTTTTAATTATTTTAAGAGTTAGCTACTCTTATATAGTCTAGATCTTCTTTAGATTTATTTTTATACTTTTTATTAAGATAATAAACTCTAGAAATTTAATTTCCTATATATAAAATTTACACTTTTTAGGTTATAGGTATAGCTTATAGTTCTTAAGCTTCTGTAATACCTTTTTTACGTATTCTACGTGTTCTTTAAGCGATCTTTTAGAATACACTAGTATATCGTCTAAGTACGCTATCGCGAAGATGCCTAGATACTCGTGGAGTGCCTTGTTGATGACTGCCTGAAAGGTTGCCGGCGCGTTCGTTAATCCGAATGGCATAACTATATACTCGTACAGTCTATATTTTGTCTTAAAAGCTGTCTTCTACTCGTGTCCTTTAGTAATTTAAATATAGTAAAATTCTTCTTAAATATTAAATTTTATAAACTACTTAGCTCCCTAGAGTTAATCTATAAGCTCTATTATTAGTAGTAGAGGGTAGTGATTTTTTATTATATCGCTATTTACCTTTCTATAGTCTACGCAGAGCCGCCACTTTCTATTAGCCTTCTTTATAAATAATATTAGAGAAGCTATAGGGCTACTGCTCTTGCGGATGAATTTCTTCTTTAGGTTCTTTCTAAGATACTCGCGCAACTCTAGCTTATGCTTAGGCGCGATTAGGTATATTAGTCCTAGGATAAGCTTAGCTCCTTCTTAGATATAGATCTCGTAATTCTATTCTTAGTAATCTACTAACTTAGTTACTTCTATTTCTTTAAATAGTTCTTAAAACTTATTTATATTATACTCCTTTAGTATTTATAGTAGTACTAGTCCTTCCTTTATAGTTGTGACCTACTATACCTATATAACTTCTACTTTCTAAGAGTCCTTCTTGTAGATTTTGTCTATCTCACGAGGCGAGATCTTGCCAATTCTCCCTTTCCAGGTGAGCTCTTGACTGTCGGGCGTATCTCTTCTACGTACTCCAGCAACCTTACGCGCAGGTTCTCAGCTAAGTATCGTCTTCTATAGCTAATTAATAGCCGGGTTGTACTTAATTAACTAATTATAGCTAATTAATATGTCTTCTTCTCTAAGATCTATAATATTAATAGTCGTCTAGTCCCTAATCCCTGCTATATCTAGTGACACTAGTTAGGTCTCTAGTCTTATAATGCCGCCCCCATATTCTATAGGGCTATCGTCGGCCAATACCACTCGCACCGGCTGTTTCTTAGCCTGGTAGGGTATATTACATCTTTCCACTACTCGTGACGAGATGATTGTCCATACAGCTCCGCTATCGACGAACGCTGTGAGTTTGTGTCCGTGTACCGAGACTTCTGTTCTTAACTTAAGATCATGCGGACTTATATCTCGTACATTATAAAGGGTCGTTTTAGGACTGCCTGCACTAGCGTGACCCTATCTCTAGTAGCATCCTAGTTTTTTAACTACTTACCTTTCCTCTTCTTAGGAAAGTAGCCTGCGCCGTACTTAGCGTTATAATAGATGGTGCATCTATTATCGTGGCAGAAGCTCTAGTAAATATTCTAGTAAGGGATTAATTATAGTCTCTAGGCTTATAGCTTTAGTGCCTATTTCTTTACTTTATAAATTAGGCAGTTTGTCGCCTTATAGATCTTTAATAATGGAGTACCGTAATAAGGGTTGTCTACCCTGCGAGCATTCTCTATTTATTGTTAATAGAAGAAGCATCTGTATTGGCAGTGCTTCTATAGAAGCTTCTAATAAGCTTCTTCCCTTCCTAGCTTGTAGATATAGCATCTATTCCTCTGGCAGAATAATGCATGCAAGCGTGAGTAAGGTATATCCTCCGCATACTACTCGTCTTCCTTAGACTGGCTTCTATCCTTGCTTGCGTCTTCCTAGGCTCAGTTCTTTCCTTTAGCCTCTTAGGGTTTTTTAGGTTTATAGAGATAATAGTTATCTGCTAGGTATTTATCTGCCTTTAGCTGCGGGTGGTAGTACTAGTTTTAGTCTATCTTACTATTCTCTTTATCCTTCTTATAGAATTCGCATTCTAGTTTATAGTTATACTAGTATAAATCTTTATATTCTCTAGTATCTTCTACTTCGCTAGCTTCTTAGTCCTTAACCTTAGCTATTAGTTCTTTAAAGTAGGGTTATTTATTAAAGGCCTATTATATTATTTTCTTAGCTCCTAGGCTAGTAATAGCGATTTATCTTTTATAGCTATATTTATTAGCTAGGTGCGTATTCTATCTATATACCTAATATTGCTAGTCCTATAATTACTATTATGCGATAGTTATAAGTACTTTTAGATTAGTTAATTAAATCTTATCCTATATTATTATTTCTTGCGCCTTAACCGCTTAGAGGAGGAGCTTATAGTTAGCGTTATCTAATAGCTAAGCCTCCTTATATAGTTCTATATCGCTAACGTCGCTATTAGTAGACTATTCTTTAGAGTAGGGCGTGCCTTGTCTAATTATCCTGATCTTAACAGCTCCCTATTTTTCCTTTTAGTCGTTCTGCGGGCAGTCTCTGCGGAAGTGTCCCTCTTTTCCGCATCGGAGACATGCTTTGTTGTTGTAGCGCTTCTGGCGCTCTTCCTTGGAAAGTCCGTCGTCGAACTTTCTTCTGGGTTTTCGTCCTTTAGTCTTGTCTTGCACCTTGCCGGTTATAATAGCGTCTCTATTATTATCGTATCTACTACGCTGTCTCTTCGTGTTAGCTATATTAGTTTAGAAATATTTCTTCTAGTTATTCCGCTCCTAAAGTCTTTTATTAATGCGTGTAGCTAGCTTAACTAGAGTGTATAGTATTTCTAGCTTATTATAGTATATAAGACTATCTTTAATATTTTCTTTTAGGCTAATTTTAAAAACTATTTAAAGTACTATATTATTCTAGTTAATTTATACTTATAGTTACTTAAACTCTACTATATATACTA
>JARBXR010000006.1:456583-534406 GCA_029100535.1 Stemphylium beticola | reverse complement strand
GGGGGGGGGGAGAAAGGGCATGGCAGGTCTCCCATTGCAACGACCGGTAGCGTACAGCGAGCCACTCAATGCAACCGCAATAAATATCCCAAAGTCTTTCATCTTACACACAGCCAAGTATAAGCTGTTTTACCAGTACCTAAATGAGCAAACCACGCCCACCATGATGGTCCCCTCTATGCTCGCCAGAGCAGTACCCCAATCCTCCACCCCTTCAAACCATGCCCAGCCTCCTCATCTCCCTCTCAACCACCAAGACCCTCCTTCCCTGTCTCCCTTCCTCGCTTCTCCTTCCCCTCATGTTACTATCACTGCTATCTTCTCTTCTCCACCACCAGAACCAGCCCATAACCCAGCACCATACGAATGCGGCCACGATCAGAAAGTCGTAGCAAAGTAGTGATGCCGTGGCAGGTATGACCCATGGTGCGTAAAACGGATTTGTGGGCGTGGCAGGGGGAGATGTGAGAGTTGATGTCGCGACGGCGGAAGCTGCAAGGGAGTGGGATGTATGTATGGAAGGAGCGATCTGCTCCGTAGATTGGTTCGCTTCTTTTGTGCACATGGACACGATGGGGGAGGGTGATAATGATGGAGTGGCGGTCGTAGTCGCAGACAGTGCTGTTGTAGTTGGTGGTATTGTTGATGTTGAAGAAAGAACTGGGGTGTTCTGCGTATGGACGTGGGTCATAATTGCTACAACGAGCGTAGATGTATACGTAACGATGACATCCTGTTGAGCGAGTGCCAGAACCGCAGCGCAATAACCAAAGAAGCTGACTGCAAAGAGCGGGAGGAAATGCATTTCTGGCGCGCCGTATGCACTGCCAACATATCTTGCCGGCGTGGCTGGCTGTAGTAGCGAGTGATGTGATCTGTAGCGACAGAGAGTGAGGGAAAACAAAGGCAAATGGTGAGCGAGTGAAGAGGACAAGAGATCGTAGAAAAACAAAGAAAACGTGTCGTATGAGACTGGAGTATTTATCTGAGCAATGAAAATAGCGCACAATACATGTTGAGTTATAGTGAGTAGGCGTGCTTGGTGAATATGGAATAATAGCGACCAGCAGTCGGTGAAGAGAACCAACTCTCATATATACACAAAATCCCTGCCTTCACCTTGATAACGCCAGAAAATCCCCGTTACAAGGAGGCATAGATTTTCTCTTTATATCGTACGTTTCATCATTGGGCCTTGTCCCATGGCAACGCAAATGTAGATACCCAGTCCTCGACCTCCTTCTTGAGCTCGATGATCTCGGTGATATCCTCACCTTCACCGACGTATTCTTTGAACGCCGCGACGCTAGCGGGGTTCTTGCGTCCAGTATCTTCGGCCTTCTTCTTTGCGTCCTTGTCTAGTTTCTGGGTAATGCCAACTGCGCGGTGCACAACATCAGCTACCCGTTTAAAGTCGGAAGCTTGGAAGCCACGGGTTGTCATAGCCGGTGTACCCAGGCGCAGGCCACCAGGCTTCATGGCCGACTTGTCGCCAGGAACAGTATTCTTGTTGGACGCGACACCGACGAGCTCGAGGATGCGCTCTACTCGTGCGCCATCAACGCCGCGATCCTTGAGATCGACGAGGACAAGGTGGTTGTCTGTACCACCGGAGACGATGTTGTAACCGAGGCCACCGTTCTCCTTTGAGTCACCGAGGCGCTGTGCAAGAGCCTTGGCGTTGTCCAATACCTGCTGCTGGTAATCCTTGAACTCCTTGCTGGAGGCTTGTTGCAGGGCTACAGCCAGAGCGGTGATGGTGTGGTTGTGAGGTCCTCCCTGGTGGCCTGGGAACACTGACGCGTTGATAGGCCCCTCGAGATCGTACATCTCCTCCTTGCCTTTCTTGTCGACCTTCCTTACACCCTTGCGGTAGAAGATCATGGCACCGCGCGGGCCTCGTAGCGACTTGTGGGTTGTGGTGGTAACGATATCGGAGTGAGGGAACGGAGAAGGAATGACACCGGCGGCAACGAGACCTGAAATGTGAGCCATATCTGAGAGTAGGTATGCGCCGACTTCATCAGCCAGCTTGCGCATGCGCTCGTATTCGATCAATCGACTGTATGCTGATGTACCGGCGACGATGACTTTGGGTCTGTATAGGTGGGCCAATTCGGCCATCTTTTCGTAGTCGATGATGCCCGTCTTCTCGTTGAGTCTGTACGGGAGGGTTTCGTAGTACTTGGAGACGGCGGAAATCTTCTTCGTCGGGGTCTGGTAGCCATGCGACAAGTGGCCGCCGTGGGGCAGATCCAGACTGAGAATGCGGTCATGGGTGTTGAGGACGGCGGAGTAAGCGTAGAGGTTTGCGGGGGATCCTGAGAGGGCTGGGATGACGGTGTAAGCAGACGACTATTTTGCTTCGGCGACTGACTCACGCTGAACATTGACACCCCACTCTGAAGAACTGAGACCAAAGGCCTTCAGTGCTCTTTCCTGACATAGGCGCTCTGCCTCATCAATGTGCTCATTGCCCCCGTAGTATCGCGCGCCAGGGTATCCTTCCGAGTATTTGTCTGTCGCATCATGTAAGCTTGAGGTAGTGTGGTGTCGGCACAGAACATACTCTGCATAACACTACCGAGAGCATCGAGAACAGCTTGTGAGGTGAAGTTCTCCGAGGGGATCAGATTTATAAAGTGCTTCTGTCGATTCTTCTCCTGTAGTGGATTTATTGTGAGTTTCGCTGTCTTGTCTTTGGTTGTTGGAGACGGCAACGAACCCTGTTGATAATCTCGTAGACTGTAGGATCAGCCTGCTCAAGATCCTGTGAGAGAATCTGGCATTTTCTTAGTACTGGAATCGCCGTTGGCTGCTATCAAAGACTGTACCTTTTGCTGTGCATCCATACTTGTAGCATAGCCCCGCCATGGTCGTTGCAGTATTCTTGCGTGGTTTGTCGCAATTGAAGCAGTAGGGCGTGAAGTGAGCTGGCGCAAAGGCGCTCTGCAAGCAGCTCTGAGATTCGTCATTGCTAGTCGATACTGTGCGCAGAGCAGGGAGCGTGACGCGACCTTATAAATGTCGACGATGCAGCCGGACTCGTAGTCTCAATGGGGCAACGAAACGATGAGCTCCGCTTAATCACGGAACTAGAGCGGCGGCGCAAGCCTGGGGCACATCGGCGCCGAGAAACGTTTCTCCGGCGGAAAATATCAACGCTTCCGTCGCGCCTCGCCTCTTCTTCTTCTTTTCTTCACGTAACTAAACCCGAGATGATATGAATGCTTAGATTCAGCTGCATCCTCACTTGGCTGGCGCAAGCTGGTCGACGTGGGAGATGTTGACACGCCCCGGCACCCACCACCTAGGGGGACGAAAATCTCTATGATCGGCGTACGTTGCGTAAACGCGTCTGTTGATGCTGTTGGCAGGTGTTGACGATGTCGCTCCAAGGCGGGACACTTTGGCATGGTGTCTCTGCCTTGGGCGCTGCCGTTGATGCGTGTACATTTGTATGTAGCATCTCAATACAATTTGTTCAAATCTCTTTCTCGTGACATTCCTCCCTGTGCGCCGGCTTTCCAGCTTTTCAATGCCCAATGACCTACCACAACAAAGTATGCCTTTGCTATGCTTTTCGACGAGCCCTCAATGCGCAGTGGATAATGTGCTGTCTCTTTAAGCAGCTCTGGTTTAGTTATCCACACATCCTGCATCGTGGAACTCAGATGAAGTTCCTAGTGCCTACACAGTACATGTACCCTACAAGCCAAACCATCACGACACAACTTAAAAGGCACAACACTGTAGGGCACTACCTCTACCCTACCACTGAAGCATTTCTTGTAGTGCACCGTGTTCTCTTTCCAGTTATCCCCAGTTTATTTGTCTTCTGCTTTCTTGTCTCTCGAAGCCATCTCCTACTACCGGCAAGATGCCACTTCCGACCACACAATGCTCAATGAGAACGAGACGGTGAATGTACGACACTCCCAAAGGAAACGCCCGGTACCAAGCGCGGCTTTACGCTAAAAGTAAGTGAACGCAGGTAAAGGCACGGAGGCGGATGAAAGCTTCCCGGCCTTCGCTACATACTTTATCTCATACACCTCTAAATGTTCTACACCATCGCACCTTCCCTGGTGAAGAAGTCGCCAAGCCTACTAGCAAAGAGCATCCAGAAAGCGCGCGTCCATGATGACCATCGCTTCCCCACACGCGTACCCTGTCTACATATAATCCCCCACCTCTACCTCCGCGCACTCGCTGCCCGCAAGCTCAACCGCGTGCTCAGCCTACACACATATACAGCCGTCACCCCACCTCTCACGCTCAGTCATTCTACACCGCCGCTAGCACCGCCTAGTTGGCTGTAGACCTACAAACGCTCGCCATGGCGCCCAAAGCGAAGACACCAGGCCTACCTCGACCCGCAACATCACCCGCTCGAGACAGCAGCCCCGAGCTAGGAAGCCCATCCAAGGTCATACAGTACAATCAGAAGACAGGGCGTCCCGTCCGCAAGAGCGCAGGAAAGATTAAGAAGGTGGCGGGCTTCGTCGATTTCGAAGACGACGACGACTTTGGGCCATTGACTACCGACGGGAGCGATCAGGAAGACGAAGAGGAGATGCAGCCACGCAGTCGCGGAGACAAGAAGAAGAGCAAGAAGGAACTGTCCAAAAAGCGCAAACGCAGTCCCTCGCCACCATCACCTCATCTCGACCCCGTCATATACGACCAAGAGCTCGATGAGCTGACTGACAATGAAGAGGGCGGTTCTTTCCATCGCAACACTCCGAAAAAGCCGCCAATAACGCTGCAATTTAACGTGCCACTAGGTTTTCATGGCCCGCTTTTTGTCAAGCTTGACCGCAGCCTCATCGAGAACAATGAACAAGGCACACGCTATGACATGAAACCAAGCAAACACAAGAAAACTCATACCACTTCTCCGCAATCAAAGCGGATGGCTGCCAAGCGTTCAAAAGGATTTGCCGACTTGCCTCCAGAGCTGCGTAATACTATCTATCGTTACCTTTTCGCACGGAAAGACAATGATCAGAGACTCAGGATCCCAGTGAGCCAGCGGAGTGGTGCAGGTGCACTCTCAAAATCCGCCCAATTTCTCAGAACATGCAAGTTGGTGCACAACGAAGGCTGCTCAATCCTATATGGCGAAAATGCATTCTCATTTCATCGCCATTACGATACTCGCGGCCCGTTCTGGGAGGTCGTGCCCAAGGAAATCGGCTACCAGGACGTGCTGCACTTCCTCAAGATGATCGGACCAGAGAACATACAATATCTGCGCGAGATCAAGTGGGTATTTGACGACGCGCATCCGCGTGATACGCCTTACCACGACTCCAATGAGAAGCGCCGTTACCTCAACGATGAGTACCTGTTGAACTGTCTGCGTATTCTGCGTGATGCAAAGCTCCGCAAGATCTCTATGTTCTTCGGTGGTCGCCGCCAGTTGCAGCGCTCCGATGTCAAATTTCTGGGGTACCTGGAGCAGATAAAGGCGGACGAGGTGACCCAGGTTCCCGATAAGTATTACTCTTCCCGGGACAAAATTTCGCCATTGGCATGGCCTAGGCTCAGAGACGCCATGAAGCGCAAGGAGAAGCTTTACAAGGAGGATTAGCTCTTGCCCTGCGACCAAACTTCACTCAGCTACATTGACGCCGTCTCTGGAGATTTTCATTCCTGACTTCATGGCTATTACACACGTATATTTCATAAACTATCAAGGCGTCTTTGCAGGTTTCGGTTATCATGCTTATCGGTCGATGTATGAGGCTGTGTCGGATCTCAATGCCGATTATCATTTAGCTAGCGGATGTCGTCATACCCTCAGGTGCTTGCAAGGCGTTTTCAAGGCGGACTGTTCCCTGTGGGAACTGATTATGCCCATGTATGTCTCTCTCTGCCCATGCACAAAACAGTATCATGTAAATAAAATAAAAACATAAAATTAAATCAATAGCTCCTCGTCATGATGATTGGTGCGATTATAAAACAGGTTTATTTCCCTCCCCTACAGAACCCCCGTTCGTCGATCGGAGCGTCGTCTCTCAACGGCTAATATGGGTACCCAAGCTACGTACCACACTTACCGTTACCGTACCCTTACCCCACTTTGGTAGCTTGGGCCGCTGCACTGCGCGGGCGCGGCCTGAAGGTGGACTGGACAGCGGAACACTACATGTGTACCTTGCATAAGCGAGCCGAGCAGCTGGACGACGGACGGGGAGGAAACCCTAAACCGAGAGATCAGCAGCTTCAAAACGGCATCAAACTCTACAATAGTGTAAAACACATGTATACCCTGGTCAAGAAGTGGCCTTGGTGACGGACGTGGTTGGAAGAGTAATATGGAAGCTATATGCACATACCCGCCCCGTTGTAGCCGGTTGAGAAGAAAAAACTTTATGTACGCGCGCACCGTGCCGCGCTTTGCATATGCAATATTTTCTGCCTTGCATCTTTGGTCTCCGCGTCACGCATGGACACGTCTGTCCGCCCTTGTACCGGGCATCGGGGACGGTAGAATAAGGGAAATGGCTATCTTGGAGACGCGGATAAGTTGAACGAGGTATTTAGCCTACAGGTACAAGTTAGGATACTTCTTCCGATTATCATCGTGTGTGCGATATAGCCGGCTTGTCCGATGTGTTGAGTTTACTGCGTGGCGAGGTGGTGTGATTGGTCTGGGATTAATGATATTGATAGGGAATTTTGGGGTGGAGCATTTAGGAGAGGGATTGTATGGGCATGATTGGAATGTTCTATGTGCTTCTGCCGCAAACTCGCGCATTCATGCCTAGACCGTCGAGCATTTAGGAGAGAAGAAAGGCGTCATGTACAAGCGGCCCGATGCAGTCTTCCGGAAGGGTGCGCATGATGGTCATGATTGGAAACTTTGTATCGACTTTTCATCTGGATTCATGGTGGAGCAACGATCATAGCTCACGCGACCACGTGTCGTAAGAGGAGTATAGCCAGCTTCACCCCTTTCCTGGTGAAACATGTAATACGCGTTTAATTCGTTGAGCGCAAGTATCCGTTCGTTCGGCCCGTCAACGGTGATCACGAAATGATCTGCTTCGGAAACAAAACACTCGTCCGTGGGTATTGCTCCTAGTCCGACCGTAAATTATGCCGCTTTTCCTTTTCGCTTCTTAAATTCTTCTATCCATCCTGCAGCCTTGTCTTTGGGTACCACGCTGATGGTTACTAGTCCATCGATGATCTCTGGCTTGCCGCTTCCGAGAACCTTGCCTAGACTCATTTTCTTGCCCACTTTGATTAGGCCGCCTGATGACGTCTCCATGTACGCTTCTACATTGTCCATGGTGTACTCGTGCTTGGTATCCCAGGGTAGGGGGAAGATGTAGGACAGGTGGTCGTCTAGTTTCTCCCTCTCGGAAAAAGCTTTTATGAAGTCTGATTGTGAGTCCATGGGGTAGAGTAGTATGACGGGGAATGAGAGTAAGGATGAAGGATCCATGCTGTTGTCCAGCTTGACTGTAGCGTCTTCTAAATCCGGCGGCTTCGCTGTGCTACGTGTGAGGATGTTTCTGGCTTTCAGAGCAAGCGCCAGCGTCGCGCGTTCGGAGGCCGCCTTGGCCTCCCGTTCTTTACGGGCCTTTTCGACTGATTCTATGTACTTCTTTCGGGTATCGATCTTGGTCTTCAGAGCTTTGAGGGGTGCGTTGGCGGGATCGAGGGCTAGTCCCTTGTTGCAAGCCCAGGCCGCCTCATCCAGCTTATTCAGTTCTAAGCCAGCAGTAGCTGATCTATAGAATGCTTTGACGTTTGATGGGTTGATGTGGAGTGCTGCTACGCAGTCTTGGATGCAAGAGCGGAAATTTTCTGCATTGTATCAGCGTTTGTCTGGATTTCTCCCAGCTCTGCTTCCTTTGCGCGTGACTTACTCTTCTCCAAGTTGCATAAGGCCCGGTTGACATAGACGGCCTCTCCAATCACCTTTTCCTTCTTTGCCTCCTCTTCCTCGTCCACTTCAACGTCAATCACATCGGGACCTTGTGCATCTTGGTCCCGGCTCGTCTGGGGGCCTTTGAGGGCGGCGATTGCCTTGTTGTAGAATTCTTTCGCATCTGACCACTGCTTTGCCCTTGCGCATTCGTTGCCCTGCTGTCGGAAGTTCTCCGCGATCTCGGAACGGGTGCCTTCGTATGCCATGGCCCTCAACGCTTCCAGGGCCTCATTCATGCCTCCTCCCCCGTCCGTCTCATCCAGGCTCGTCATAAAAAGTGGCATGCGGTTCATCTCTTTCAGCAAATCGTCCATGCCCTTTGACTTGACCTCTGCCATCTCCGGTGGCAGGTCGACAGACGCCACTGGCGCTGCTCCGTTTTGATCTGCTTGTGCCATTTCGCCTGTATTATCTCGTTCTCCCTAATGATGTCGGACTATGTTCAAGTTGCGCCTTTGATGACTGCACACTCGAATTTTCGGCGGATGGTCGCTTAGTCAGGTCACGCTGGTGGGGGTTCATGGACCCTGGCTCTTTCTGCATCGTCATCCTTGTCCAGCTGCCCAGGAGAACCTGCCACACTAGCAAAGCAACGGCCAGGAGAGATGGCGCAGGACAACGAGAGGGGCATGCTAAACGCAGGATGCGCCCGGCACCGTCGCTTCCGCCTCATGCTATAGTGTCTGAGCGTTCGTCGAGGCCGAATCTGAAGGAATCATAGCCGATTACGACGCAAATCTCCTATTTGCCTGGCTGACACAAGTCTCCCCGACGACGCCGAGCGAGACCTGGCAACAGCTAGAAAGACAACACCATCAAACGAACTCTCAATATTCAAGGTGGCTGGCTGGCTGGTCTTTCGCACGCTGGCATTATGATGTGACGGTCGGCCAGGCCGTAGCAAGGCTCCCTGCAGCTGTTCTGCAGCCGTCCGCACATCGGGTCCACTCTCCGTGGATGCAGGTGGACCAGAAGCACATCCAAATGCTTCTAACCTGTAATGCAATTCGGTACAATACTTGATGGGACTCACGAATAATGATGCCCGAGCCGCTCCACCAGTCTGCAAGGCTGGCTATTGGGAGGCGTTCAACCAAAATACAATGGCTGCATCGATGGCGTCGGCAACGCGACAGCGACAGCGACACCTTGCCGGTCCATCTCTCCCGCGTAGCACAGCCTAACCAACAGTCTAGCCAGAGGTCAAACAACTTGAGGCGGTTTATTAGGCCACCGAGTTGCGGTTGTCTTAGAGTCCCCTTCTGCGATTCTTCAATATCCGTCTCCGCCGCATTGTACCCGGTTTCAAAAACTGACAGACCATCGCTGTCGACCACGGCGAGTCTGCTATAGCATTGCGATCAGGAGGGTTAGGATGCAATGCTGGAGGAAGCTGAAGCAGCTCCCGGCAGTTCCAACTTGGAGATTTGCGTCGTCGATCTGGACTCATGCTCGGCTCCTTTACACTGCCAAGAGTGCACGGACATCCTTTTTGGCTCGAAGCAGAAATTCCTCTTCCTGTTTGACTCTATGGGTTCTGAGCAATACAGGATGGGGCCGATCATTCATGCAATCGCCTGCTTCAAAGGAAATCCATCTATTCCTCCTTTTCATCACCATCGAACTGTTTGTACAATGGTGAGCGAAGCTTCGATCATGACCTCGAGATCGAAGCTCTAATTGCAGGCTAAAAGCTAACGGTATCGCGCCGGATCGTTGGGCGTCATCCCAAAGTCTGAATGCTCGGACCGCGAACTGAACGCGCCTCAGAATCTTTCCCGAGTAGGCCCAGTTTACGGCGCGGTCAAGAGGCTGAAACCCTCAATCACTTCTCTTCATCACCCGCTGGCGTAGCCTGAAGTTACTCATAGGACGAGAACTTTGCGGAGATTTGGACAATATCCATCTCGCTGATGATGGTCCGCGACTTTTTTTGTTTGAGACCAGCAATCTGCTGGGCAACCTGCGCCTCTCATCCGCTAGTGCTGCCTTGCCCCCGTCACACCCCCCCCTTCGTCGACGCCGTTGCCAACTGCACTCGTTACCACCTGCCCCTTGTCGCGTCATTTCCCTTTTACTCGCTAAGACATCGGCCATGGTCGCGGGACGCATTTAAGGGAACGTTGGACCTAAATTCACGGCCAATGAAACTTGGCTAGAAAGCGGCAAGCGGGAGGCTCGAGCCAATAGTAGCCCTCGTACTACAGGGGACCCTCGGCTTGGGACCTGCATGCAGGGACACTTGTGCTTCCTAGCTGCGAGGCGTGCATAAGCTCATCGACTCGGAGGTAGAAACAAATTTGACAGGCACAGATGGGGTTGATTGATTCTATGATCTTCATTCGCTCTCTTGATCACGGTCCCGTCTCCCCCAGGGGACTGTGCGGAGTTGTGCCTGCGTTCCGGGATCAAACCTGATGCATGGCGATCAGCGCATTCAATGCTCAAGTTGTGCCTCATCCCTCCCTCTTCTCCTCCCCCATTACGCTCCGTGCAGTTGACGACACACGGGGTTTCTTTGTCATTGCTCCCGGTGCCCGTTGCCTGACAGTTCTTTTCTTACTCAAAAGTGATTTACTCCGCGTTGTTGGTCGCATTCCTCATCTTGTTGGATTGCTACACTGTCCAGTTGAGCAACGCATTTGGTTCGGGCCACTTGACATCCGCTTTCACGTCATTCATTGAAATTGTATGTATGCCAGCCATTTAGTTTGTCGAGTCGTCTCGTGCCTTTCCAATGCTAGATTATACTAACACTACGTGTAGAATAGAGATCATCCGCACGCTTCCTATCCACGTCGACGCCCGCCCTACGTAATACCTGACGACGTCGCACATCATTGTACAACTGCCTGTGATTTCTACGAGAGACTGGTCGCTCTACAGCCAACTGTGTTACAGCGAATTGGACCGGTACGTAGACCAAGACGTGTGCGACCGACGCCGGATCGCGGTTGGTACTAGATGCTCACCCGCTGAGCACCTGGTATTCCTCCTGGAGGGCGCGGTAGTTTCATACATTCCAGTTCTGACTCGATCATAGGCATGTGTTAAATCGTACACGCCCGCAGCACCACTTCATTGTGGTTCTGATCTCTCCGGTACATAACAACTGTTCCTCGACACGATATACATTCCTTCCAACATGTCTACCGACTACTTTTCAGATCAAGAGGCCTTTACCGCGAATCATCCGCTACCTACCCCTGCTGGTACTCCATACGACTCACTATCACGGCAGACCTCCAGATACGATGGACCAAGTAGTGATATTACCAGTTCGCCGCCTCCTCTCCCGCCAGACCCAGGTTTCAGTTCGGATGATGCCGCCAACGATGAAAACATCTCAATTCTTGACCCCCGTCGCTTCACTCCAACACTACACGCCAATCTGGTCTCGGAGATTCTAAATCTCCGCCGAGAGCTCGACTCTAAACACAGATTCATCGATGATCTGGAGTCAAGCTTGGATACGACCCGTACTGATAATGAGTCGCTTGCGAAACAGCTTGCATCATCTAACAAAGAAGGCAAAGCTGTAAAGCGCCAGCTTCAGCACTTTGAAAATGAGACTCTTGCTGCTCTGGAGGAGATTGCAGGCGAGAGGGACAGGATGAAGGAGGCCAATGCGGATCTGCGACAGAAGCTTGCCGCGGCAGAGAAGAGAACGCGAAGCCAAGATGACGATTCAACCAAAGTGCACGACATGTGGGCTCGTGAAAAGGAGGAATGGGCTGCAGACAAGCTAAAGTTGGAGCGACGCGTTCACATCTCGGAAAGCCGGTTGAAGATGCTCCTGGAAGAGATTGCCATACAAGAGGAGGCTAACGAGCAAGCCGGTGCTGAAAGCGATACAGAAGATCCGACCCGAGACGCTGGTATACCAGAAAGCGACGCAGGTAGCGTCCGTTCATCGCCGCAGCGCCGATCATCCACTCGTCTTGGACGCCATTCGAGGAACCGGAGCAACAGCAGCTGGAAGAGCATGGGGCGTAACTACCGCATGTCTCTGATGAGTGCGGATGGACATGTCCGCGGTAACGGTATGAGCCTTGCCGACGAGCTCATATTCGATGAAGAAGAGGAGGAGTTAGACGAGTTGGAACTTGACTCTGATGACTTCCCCGAAAATGAGATGAGAGCACGCCGAGCCCTGGAGTCACGACAATCGATGTTACCTGACGAAAAAGCAAAGCGCATTCTTGGTCTGAGCAGCGAGTCCCAACAAGGTACCCGGGATAGTCCTGTTATGACAGCTGAGGATACCGAGCCGAGGAAGTCGTCTTATGAAACAGTGCAATCCTCAGTTACACTGACGCCTCGCGACATCACCCTGGTTTTCCCACCCACCAAGCCTATCTATGTTGACACTGGTGTACAACCCTCACCTCCGCCTTCCCCAACGAAGCCTGTTATGATGGAAGCTGCATCACAAACTACCGAGCTGCCTATTCAAATCAAGCAGAATGAAGCCCCATCCACCGCTGCAGAAATCGAAGCAAACCAGAGTCGCAAACGAGTCTCGGTGCCTTTGAACTCCAGTCCGCCATCCCATGCCAACTCTGAAACATGCACGATGACATCGACCTCCGTGCAAACCGTTGAACAGCCACTTAGCCCGCCGCCGACTCCGAAGATTCCGACGCCTTCAGATCAGGTTCCCCCGTCTCCCGTGTTCCAAGCCGAGGTAGTTTCTACAGCTACTCAGACGGAGCCTCCGGTCGAGGTAGAGGTCGCACCTGAGATACCTAAGAGGGCGAATCCTCCAGCTCCCATCTCCATCCCGTCCATTGCGATACATGCGCCAACATCCGCACCGTCGTCTCCAAAAGCCCCTCTTCTTCCCCCACGTACGAAGACAGTATCGACTCAGACCAGCGGAGACCTTGCGGCCCCTATGCATTCGACGGCCATGCAAACTGAACCGATCAGGATTGACCAGAGGCCTGTCAAACTTCCCGCTCACCTTCTACCTTCTGCCATTACTTCTAAGCCCGGAACGCCCGAAGCAGAGAATAGGGTCATCAAGAAGGACTCACATCATTCTGGTTCTAGCGACAATGAGCAATTTACCTTGATCACAACTGCTCGTCAGAATCTTGCTGCTCGCCTCGAAAGGGCCGCGGACAAGGATGTCGAGAATCGCTATCCTGGTAATAACGACAACGGTCCCTTGTCGCGCCAGCTCCAAACAGAGGCACTCAGTCGGCCATTCCGCACCAGCAGTCTGTTTGCAGGGTTCGATGGTCCATCTTCTGATGAAGAAGACGAAGCAGACCTAAGTGATGACGACTACAGAGTTCATCAATACTCTATGCCAATGCTGTCGTCCCGCAATGCAAAGAGTGGACGACCAGTAAACCCCCCGACGCCTGTGCCAGAAGACAAGGAAAGCACACCAAATCCCAGACCTTCGGAGGATTCCATCAACAGCGTCTCGATACCCTCCAAGCGCAGCTCGATGGAAAAACCGTCAAAGGTTGGTAAATCGCAGCGTAACTCGATCAGTCGCCAGCCCAGCATTCGACGATCTGCGATGATCCAGAGTAGCACTGCAGCCCATGCCCGCTCTCGCAGTCCAAGTATCGGAAGCCTGGGATCGGGCAACTACTTGCCTAAGCCACCGTTTCCAGTACCTACCCGTTCCAGCTCACGCAATAAGCCGGTGAGCAAAAGCGAAGGCTCCCAAAGCCCAACGCCCCGCAACAGTGGTTCGTATGCCGGACGGCGACCATATGGCGTTAAGCATCAACGGAAAGAAAGCTTGAGGAAGGTTCGATCCGCTGCGCCTGTAACGAAGAGTTCCCGCTCGCGCAGTAGATCTCCGACACTTCCAGCCACTCCAAGCAATGCCGATACTTCGTCTATCCCACCACTCCCCAGCGATATTGTCAGCGCCAGCGGCTTCCGCCACCGACATCAGCTTTCAAGTGCTACTGCAGCCACAGGCTACACAGTCAACGGCTCCACTGAAGGCTCAATTTCCCAGACTAGTGTCGTTGATGCAATTGCTGCATCGATGATTGGAGAGTTCATGTGGAAGTACGTTCGTAAGAGGAAGCCTTTCGGTGGCCCCGAAACATCGGTAGACGTCAGTCGCGCAGCGGAGGAAGCTTCTCTGGCCAACCATGGCGTAAGACATAAACGCTGGGTCTGGATCTCACCGTACGAGAGGGCAATCCTATGGAGCAGCAAGCAGCCGACATCTGGTTCTGCGTTGATGGGCAAGAGTGGTCGCAAACGTGAGTTTCCTGGCCTTTTGACATCTATTCATTACTAACATATCTGCAGTCATCATTCAGTCTGTCCTTGATGTCGCCGACAGCTGCCCTCCTCCAAAGAACGAGACCCTTTTCAATCGCTCCATCCTTATCCTCACCCCTGCACGCGCTCTCAAGTTCACCACAGCATCGCGTGAGCGCCATTACCTTTGGCTGACTGCCCTCTCTTTCCTCGCCCACTCAAGTGCGCCTATGCCAGATCTCGGGTCTTTGCCCCCCATCCCACCGCCCGTCGACGAGACCGAACAACGTCAACAAGGCGCAACGCTCCGCCGCAGCCGCGTTCAAGATTCTGTACGTCTCGCCAAGGGCCGGGCAAATCCGGTCATGGCACGCTACGCAGCGCAGGACGAGCCCATGCCTAGTCTTCCTTCACTCGCCGGCTTTGACGGGCCAGTGCAAGACTCTGCCAGTCCGCCCGTGATCCCACGTGGCCCCCAACACGGCAGAAAGAGGAGCTCGACTGGGCCTAGCGCGCCACCCCCGAGCATTCCATTCCGAAGCTTCTCCCATCAACACGTACCATCCATCTACTCCAACGGCTCTTCCGACATGTACAGCGCCGGCGTACCACCATCCGTACCTTCGTCTGTATACAACCCTAACAGTGGTGCTATGAGTTCTCGAACCTCGGAAGCAAGTACCTCGACCCGTCAACATTTCTTCGATACCATGGGCACTGTTCGCATGGAAGCCTTTATCGACAACGCTCTTGGTGACCAAAAGCAGCTGGGCAGCTACGCCGCACGAGCACAGTACATGCAGCACCGTCGTCGTCGGGGAAGCAGCCAATGGAGCACCAGCACTCGCGACCAGTCCAACCGCGGTGGTGGTCTCTTCGACTTCGACGGCGGTAACGATCCCTTCCGCGGCTTCTAAACGAATGGCCCGCGTTTACGATTCGCTTACGTGTGACGGGCATGCTTAACGGTCGATCGCTTTTCGCCGCCTCTTGCTTGTTGTTGCTGTTGTTGTTTGTCTTTGAACTTGCATCCGTCTCTCACTTGTACCATCTCCCATACCATTTTCTTGCAACTAGGGCTACGACCCATACGACTCGACGTCATCATCATCATCACTGCGGAGGCACATCGACCTTGACTGCAAATCTCTCTCCTACTGTCCCTTCACTTCAAACCATTGCATTCTCTCACTCTCGCTCAAGATCACCCTAGGGGCCTGGTTTACAAAGGGCTAGAAGCGGGTCGCGCTCACGCGCAACACATCACCATATACCGTCATATTGTAATGTTTCCTTCTCCAAAGCTGGCTTCACTGCTGCGCACTCTTGATACCCAATGCTCATTGCCGCCCAACTTGTCTCTTTGGCAAAGCTTAATGGCAGAGCAAAACTTTTTTTCTTTTTCTTCTTTTTTTCTTTGCATTTTGCTCACTTTCTTTTGTGTAATCGGTTCTATATCCCATTTGTCTGGCTTGGGGGTATTGTACTTGGACGGATGTCTCAGACGCTAGCACAGCCAAAGGACCAGGCTTCGGTCGTGTTTGAGAGTCCACTGGAGAGGGGTGGGTGGAGGATATAGGTTGATAGTTCACAGAGAATGAATGGTACACAACCGAATTTTATCTGTCCCTTTTTCTTCTTCTCCCGCGAGGTTGCTTGCCATGAGTGAAGAGGTTGCCTCATATGTTTGACGATTGTAACTGTCAAGCGATTTGTCGTGACGTTACTTGCTCTGCTCGGTATACATCGGCGCTCCACCTCGCATCGCTTTTTTTTTACCAAATTCTTCACCCACACACCACAACTCCCCATCCTCCTCCCACTCCAAGCACCCTGCAAGTTCGCTTTGATTCATAACATTACATACGTTTCAATTTGCTTTTGTCACCATCAAACACAGCCAATCACAGCTCTTCAATCGGTTTTGTAGTGTATGTTCTTCCTACGCCACACACCAAGCTTGCCCCCGCTAATAAACCATCACAGGTAGCGGTTATCACTCCGGATTCTGATTCTCTTCATCAGTATCTTTCCGGCAACCCCGGTTCGATTCCGGGCAAGACCTTTCAAACCAGCTCAGTTTTTTTGCTAATCCCATTCATGGGCGAATGGGGAAGGGAAGCGAAAGAAGATTTGAGAGTAGTGGGTGGGTTGTGCGGGGTCTTGTTCAGCAGTAGTGGTAGCGGCCCTTGATGATGCTTGGTTTTTTCGGGCAGCTATTGTGGATGATAGCAGTAGGAACGTGAACTGCATTTTTTTTTTTTTGGTTGTACCCGGCTATTCCGAGATCTGCAAAAAGCAAAAGCCGAGTGTGTAACCATGTGTTTGCTTCACTGTTGCATACATGTTTTCTTTCTCGCCATGTAAACTTTGCCAGGATGCTGTGAGTTCTGATGCTGGCATCCATTCTGCATGTTTTTCTCCGTGTGCCGAAGTCTCGCCTTTCCCGTCTCCACCCACCCGTAAAAAAAGAACACCAACCGACTACCCGCGTCTACTTCAAAAACAAAAAGAGGAGTGTGCTACATGAATTGTAGCTATTTTAGATGACTCAGCCGAGGTTTGAACTCGGGACCTTCAGTGTACCTAACAGGTTGTTAGACTGACGTGATAACCAACTACACCACCGAGCCTGTTGTTGCTATTGATGAAGGAGATTGGTGATTGGTGATTAAATGTACTCCGATACTGAGAACGAAACGGACATAAGAGAAAAGCTTCATGTTGTTTTCATTACATGGCGGTGCCGAGTCGAACACGCATCAGGCCTCGGCTGATGGAGAGCACCGCATCGCTAAGACCGATTCAACACCAAAAGAAGTAAACCCAAGCAAAAAAATTCGCCTTCTCGGTTGAGAAGACGAGGAAGCACGCTGACTCAGCCGAGGTTTGAACTCGGGACCTTCAGTGCATCTAACTGAGTGTTAGACTGACGTGATAACCAACTACACCACCGAGCCATGTTTGTACTGTGCATGAAGAGTTTACGTCTATATCCCGGTATATGAATCAAAAGATTTCATCATGCTTGTCCATCGTGCAACATGTACCGAGGCGTTCTTTGGTTGTGTTCAGGTCTTGCTGTGGAGACGGCGCGATGGAGTAAGGCTCGGCCCACTCCCATGAAAATTCTCGCTTCGATGCATACAGTGATATGTCGCTCTAGTACTCTAGGGTGTAAGTTTGTGGTGCAGATTGGTCTTGGAAAAATGTTGCGATTGCGCTGACGATGGCTATGTACAGTTTAATCTGCTACGGCTAGGTATGTGGTAGCGCAAGTCGCGACCAGCTTGATTATATCCTAACTTACAAGTAGTTGCATTATATTGAGAACATCGACGGTTGAATTCATCCGCTACAACTTGCTTCCGGCCTTTCTCCTCTTCTCCTTCTCCTGGTCCCTCAACATGCGCCGTAGGATCTTCCCAGATGGCGACTTTGGTATTACGTCGATGAATTCGATACCACCGCTGATCCACTTGTATCTGGCTTTGTGTTGTTCGACGTGTTTCTGGATCTCACGCGCAAGAACGCGGTCGTTCTCTTCAAGGCCGACCGAGGGTGCCTTGACGACAAAGGCCTTTGGTACTTCTCCGGTCTTTTCGTTAGGAATCTGGATCACAGCGCAGTCGTTCACAGCGGGATGCGTCAATAGATGTGCCTCGAGCTCCGCGGGTGCGACTTGATGTCCCTAGCTTGTAATCAGCACATGCGTTCCAAGGAGACGTACGCAGACATACCTGGACCTTGATGAGTTCCTTGATTCGGTCAACGATGAACACGTGTTCATAGCCAGAAGGCGACTTTCTGACGACAGCTTCGTCACCAGTGCGCATGTAGCCATCCTGGAAGGTCTCCTGGTTGGCCTTGTCGTTGTTCAGATATCCCAGCACAACCGAAGGCGACTTGACAAGCAGTTCACCGGGCTGGCCGTATCCGGTGACCTCGTTTCCCTCGGGAGTGACAATCTTGCACTCAACGCCTGGAAGTAATGAGCCGCAGGAGCCGAACCAGATGTCGTCAGGAGACGATGAAGTCACAACAGTACTTGTCTCCGTGAGGCCATATCCTTGGCGGATCTTCCAAGTGGGGTAAAGCTTCTGCAAGTCTTCGGCTGTTTCTTGTCCCAAAGGTGCTGCGCCGGTGAAGAGTGACCATACCGAGCTGAGGTTGTACTTATCGAGCAAAGCCTTGTTCTTGGTCATCTGGATGATGATCGGAGGCACCTGCTTGGTCAGCTCGCGTTCATTCCAGGTCACAACTCACTTACCAGGAACAACGAGTTGATCTCATAGTCTTGTATGGCCTGCAGAGTCGACGCGAACTCGAACTTAGGTAGGACCACAACACCATCGCCGCGGTAGACGCTAGCATGGCATATAACAACCAAGCTGTAGATATGCGACATGGGCAAAAGACCCAAGGCCTTTTCGGTATAGTCGGATTGGTTCCGTACATCGTTGATGATGGTGTCGCGGTATGGTTTTTCAAAGGCGGAGATTTGCACTAAAGGGTGTCAGGTGAGTTGTATCGCAGAACGCGTTCAGGACATCTTACTTGTATTGGCGATGACGTTCCTGTGCGAGATCATGACACCTTTCTGTACCTTGGTCAGCAAATACTCGGGGGATGTCAAAGGATTGTTATTTACAGGTAGACCTGACGTGCCACTGGAATAGCAGAGAAACGCGCTCCTTCGAGCACCGTCTCCATCACCCCATTGCAACTTTGGCAAGCGGTCGAGCTTTCCTCCCTCGCGGATGAAGTCATCCACTGTCTTGATACCCTTGGGTGTACTCTTGCCCGCAAACTTCTCCGGTACTTCAAGAAGGTATATACGGTTGTCGGGGATTCCGCTTTTCTTGGCCGCCTCACGCGCTGTTTCCAACAGAGGAACGCAAGTGAAGAGTGCTTTGGCACCGGAGTTTTTCAGTTGGTATTCGAGCTCGGGGGCGCTGTAAGCAGCATTGGCAGGAGTCGAGATGCCGCCAAGACGATGCGTGGCCCATGCTAGCGGAAGTGTATCAATCTATGCAATGTCAGCCCTGCCGCGACAATGGTTTAACAGTCATTGGATTCTCACCGTGTTGACAGAAAAGACTGCAATGACTTTATCCCACTCAGAGCCTTCGTTTGGCTGCATACCAAGCTCCTCTGCCAGACCCCGTGCCAGGAAGTCGACGCGCTCGCGCACATCCAAGCTTGTGTACGTCTTTCCTGTCAGGCCGCAAGTGAATGGGTTGAACGAGTACCCAAGTGGGTGACGGCCGTAGTTCTCATCCAGCATGAAATCGCAGATGGGAATCGAGTCGGGCGGGTCGAACGGAAGCTGCGGTACCCATGATGGAGGATGGAACGGCATCGTGAGCGCTATCTGAGACTTCGTTGGGCGATGCGCCGGGCTTTGTGGGAGAGGCAGGAGCAAGCGAGTGATTGAGCCTCAATTGTAAGTGCAGGGAAGGAACGAAGAATGTGCGACCGTCTGCGACTTTAACGCTTACGCCCAATTTCCGCAATGACGTTAGTACAATCGGATGCCGTCTGCATTCGGAGCCGACTGTCAGTGTCAGCCTCCAATTGTGGGGAAACTGGGGTACCGAGGTCATGTCCCAGACAGGCTAAGCCATCCTCGCTACCGGCGTTAGCTCGGAGGTAGTGGAAGCGGCTGAGGTCGGCCAACTTTATTATCCTTGATCCGCACCGACGAGAGAGGACGGGAGCCGCTCTTGTGCATAGTCAAAACTGAGAAGGTAGGTAAAGCGTCGGAAGCATTGTGCGATGTGGTCATGGAATCGCTGCTGAAGTATTGTTGCTACCCACACATGGTGGGCAAGCGCCATGAGTGGGCGACAGACGTCATCCAGTGTCCCTTCACTCTCACAACCACCATGATTTACCAGGCTCAATGCATCACACAAGTGAGAGCGTTCCATAAGCCCAAGCGCCTACTTTCATACTATCGTCTTTCTATTGTCGCCTTTGAGCCCGATCGATTCCCTATTGTCAGCGTCACGCGTGTCTTGCGTACCCTTCTTTCGCTTTATACGCCGTCCTGTCACGTGTAGAATTGGTCCCCCGTACCTACCACTGCAATCATCACAACTGCGACTTGAAAAACCTCGTTTTCTGGTTTTTTCTTTCCCGCCGCTTTCACTCCTAACCAAATGGCGCCCTTGAAGCGCGAGCGTGATAACTAGTCTAACTGTGAAAGTGCCGAACGGTCCAAGTCAATTCACGCAATAGGCAAACCCAAATTGCGGAATCCAGCCAACTATGGCTCGGCCACTTCCCAGCGGCCTGTGCGACAAAAAAGACCCCCAGAAGGTTCTCCTTCGCAACACCCCAGCCCTCAACTGGGAAACGAAAGGCGACCCCGAAGAAACCAAGAACTCCTAGGAATTCAGCAATCATGAAGCGCAGGAGCAAGAGGCTCGCTGCCCCTAGTCTCGAAGCAAAACAGAGCAAAGTCTAGTACGCAGACGACTCATCAGAACCTCCCTTGAAGAAGTCGAAGATGGTTGGTCTCAAGCTGTCGCCAGACAGGTTGTTGCTGGCTACTTCTCCATCCCATCTACAGAATACCCGGCTGGATCATGGACTGTCGAGCGCCTTATCACCTCCCCCTGCTTCATTATCCCCGAGTCCAGTCAGTATATATTATGGAACCGATCGAGTTCCTCAATTAACCTTCTTGATAGACTCACGCCTCCGCTCCCGGGATGCCAGATGGACAATGTCAAGATGTGCAGGCTGTGCTAACACCAGTACCTGCATCTAGTCAAAACGACAGGACATCAAGCACTTCATAAGTCACTATCGCCACTCAGTCGCTCCTGGATGGGAGTCGCAAAATATCAGAGTTCTTTTCGCCAAGGGCCCATCATGCATCACCATCGGACGTTTCACAACATGTTCAAGGCCGCCATGCATATCGTACACCCGAGTCAGCGGCTCCTCAAAACTTTAATAGTTTGTTAAAGCCAAACGAGGAGCTCCAAAGGCGTCGTTCAGCTGATGAAGAATCATACGTGACACAGTCGACACTGCTACTGGGACTCACTGGACCTTCGACATGCGGCAACTGCGGTAGAACAGGTCATGCTATGCAAGACTGTGTAGATGATATTGCACCCACTCAGCCCAGTGCTAGTTCTAGTCGCATTCAGGATTGGCTACGGTCTCAGAATGTCACTAGAAGGACCAGACAGGCGTATTCTCGTTCCTTCGTGCCAGTAGTAAGCTCCCGTACAGGTTCCGAAGCGACAGCGGAGCCTCATGGTACATTGCGTCCATCAGATGATGATGCCCGCTATTTCCTGGAATATCAACAGCTTCGCACTTTAGCCCAGCAACTTCTTGCCCAGCGAAACATAGGGCCACACAAACCGGACCCGATAGCACAGCCTGAAGTGTGGGCTGAGGGGCGACAAGAGCTTTGCGAAACCCTTCACTTCTACCGGAGCTACCAGGGTGCCTACTATTCGACCGGTGGCTTTGTACGAAGCTTCATGTTCGACGAGGTTGCTCACAAACGCGATTACATGGACAGCAATGTTGTGATCTCACGAGCCGGAGGTGGCATGACGAAAGACAAGGCTTCCGGATTAATGAAGCTGGTAAAGATCAAGCGGAGGACTCGACAGCTCTAGCTCTCAAAAACTGCATGGTTCACCGTAATCCGGTTGTTATCATTACTGGGGTTGACAATCTGCACATTCCATCAATGCCACCTCCCCAGTACTGCGTACTGGACTACTTCAAGCCCACTCACATATGGGTAGAGAAGAGCGATGGTGTTAAGATTGTGCGTTATCGTTTCGAGAAGCTCAATACGAGGAAAGAGTCTTGGTAGCAGGCAAAAGACGGCCCGGAAGCTGTCGTCGAGCTTGGGTCGCTATCACATCCGATCGAGGAGACTTGTGGAACTTGTGGAGCGATCTCTCAAAAAGTCTATTTCACCGGTTGGATGTGTCTACAGCCAACATGCCACTCTTTCTGGAAGTTGATGCTCCCAACACCTAGCCGCGGGAACAAGACGTTTTTCCAAGAGCCAGACGAAGCATCTCTGATATACGACCCGCGCTTTTTAAAGTAGAAGACTCCATGGCAGAATGATGACCAAGAATACCCACTTGTATCAAACACCGCCGAACTGTCCGAACATGCCGTCCTCGGCGAAGATACAGCAGTCGCCTTCTCGTCTGGCATCGTCTGTTCCAACTGTGGACGTTGCATCTCCCGCATTAATTGGACTAACTGGGATTGTACTTCATGCGACTACAAGGGGACACCGCCACATGCACTTATCTCAGCGCTTTCTCTCCGCGACCCCCTCTGGCCTGTGACAAACAGTTACACGCAGTCAAGGGATACGCTATCTCTATTGATCGGCCTTTATGTTCAATTCGCACACGAATATCGTATCAACAAGTACACAATACCTGGTATAGATGGCTTCATAGTCCACATGATCGCCAAAAAAAAACCCGTGCTTGAAGAGGAAGGGGGGCCCAGATGTAATGCTCGAAGAGCTTCTGCAGACCGACATTGGGCTAAAGCGTCGCTCCATGCCAGACGGTCAACTCAAAGGACCAAAATACTGCCACCAGTTCTTAGTAGACTACGATATGTCCTACAAGTTCGTCGCCGCCGCTCAGTCGCACTCATTCGACGGAGCAGCGCGCCCCATCACCAGTACACGCAGCCGCCTGAACTGGGCCGCAAAGCTTCTCCTATCGCAAGACACCGGCAAGAGCATACAAGACATCAGCGGCGAGTAGCGAGACAAAGAATTCAACGAGGTCCTCGCCCTACGCTACTTCCAAGAGCAAAAGATCAACTACCACGACGACGGCGAACATGGCCTGGGACCCACCATCACAACCCCTCAGCCTAGGCGCACCAGGCACCATCCGCATCCGCATGAAGGCGCATCACTACCATGGAATATCCTCCACCACAGGCTCCTACGACGACGTGCCCCCGATCCCAGGATGCGAACAATACGACGCTCGTCTTGCACTTCAGCCATCTCTCGACACACTGAAGACATCCAATGGCAAAGCTTACCACGCGCGTCACAAGCAGATTCCCAAGGAACTCGGTCTTCATAGCCGTGTTCAGGCTAAGGATGCGCTAGTCATGCAGCTGGGTCATGGTGGTATCGTCGTCATACATGGTGCGGGTATACAAAAGTACTATGAGCATTCTGTGGATCATTCGGGTAGTTTGAGATTTGCGCTTATGTGTCGGTATATTGACCCTGAGTCGCTGGGGGCAAAGGAGAAGCCGGCGTACGAGGTTAGACCTGATATGGAAGGGTATGATGGGTTGAAGCTGGTGTAAGGTGCGGTTGGTAGTTCGAAGGGCGGTGTGCTTCGACGCTTTGGTGGGATGGAAAAGAGTTTCTATCACGGTTACATTTGGAGGGAGACATGTTTGCTAATGGTACATGATCATCTAGAAGAGCATGGGATATGTTTGTGTCATATAGCATCCTGACACGTCTACCTCCGCATCTCCATAGACGATTCAATACAATAACGGACATTTAAACTTTTTTGATTCCATCATACATAGGCTTTTTCCGCCTTTTATATCTCCTGCTTCCACTCCTTGTTGAACGCCCGTCCAATGACCATTCTCCTAACCTCACTTGTTCCAGCACCAATCTCATACAACTTGGCGTCCCTTAGTATTCTTCCCACAGGTACCTCGTTCATGTAGCCCATGCCACCCATCAACTGAATGGCATCAGCGGCAACCTCGCTCGCCCTCTCAGCCGCGTAAAGGATGGCGCCCGCGCAATCCTGCGTCTTGATATCAGGGCTAGCATGCGACTCGTCGACGGCGCGCGCAACGCTATAAGTGAAAGATTGCGAGGCCCTGAACTTTGTGTACATGTCGGCGAGTTTGCCCTGCACAAGCTGGTTGTGGGCAATCGGTTGGCCAAATTGTTTCCTCTGGTGTGTGTATGGTAGGACGTTGTCGAGCGAGGCCTGCATGAGACCCAGGGGTCCGGCTGAAAGGACGAGACGCTCGAGATCTAGGCCCTCCATCAGCACGCGCACGCCGCGGTTGATCTCGCCTAGCACGTTCTCTTTTGGGACGAAGACGTTTTCGAAGACGAGTTCGCCTGTGTTGGAGCCCCGCATGCCGAGTTTGTCGAGTTTGTTGGCTACGCTGAAGCCCTTGGCTGAGGTCTCGACGATAAAGGCTGTGATGCCCTTGCTGCCTGCGTCAGGTATGGTCTTGGCGTAGACGACGATGGTATGGGCGTCTGGACCCTGTTATTGATATATTAGCATCTGCTCTGTTCTTACAGCGATAGTAAGTGTGGGGGAAGAGAAAGGAATCGTACGTTTGTAATCCACATCTTTGTGCCGTTGAGCAAGTATCCGCCATCCACCTCCTTTGCCGTTGTCTTCATACTGACAACATCGCTGCCAGCACTGTGCTCACTCATAGCCAGTCCTCCGATCTGCTCTCCGCTAATCAGACCGGGTAGGTATTTCTTCTTCTGCTCCGTGTTTCCGTTCAGCATCAACTGGTTCACACACAACTGACTGTGTGCCGCATAACTCAGTCCTATACTCCCGCTAGCTCTTGAAAGCTCCTCCATGACCACGCAGTGTGCTTGGTATCCCATGGCCAGACCGCCAAACTCCTCGTCGGCTGTTATGCCCAAGAAACCCGCCTCGCCGAACTTCTGCCACATTTCGTTGGGAAAGGCATTTTGGTGGTCTGTCTTGGCGGCAACTTCTTCTGGTATCTCGCGACGGGCGAAGTCGCGGACAGAGTCGCGGAGTTCGTCTAGGTCTGATTGCGTGGGCGGTGTGAAGTTTGAGGGGTGCTTTGTAGATGCGTATCGCTGTGCGGTGGTGACGAGGGTAGGACGAATGCGAGATTGGCGGATGCTGCGCGTGAGGAGACGGGGGGCTAGAGACGCCATTGTGTGTATCTTTTCGGGAAAGACAAGCAAAAAAAAAAGAAGAAAACTGTTTGAAGTAACGGCACAAGCGACGAGAAAGTGGTGAGATGTTTGAATGATGCGTATTCGGCTGGCGACGGCTGATGGGCCGAGGCACCTTCCTAAACTGCGGAGCGCGGGTCTGGGGAAACAACTGCGGCGTCATTCCGCTCTTGGTTACAGGCTATCTAACAAAAAAAGCAATTTCTCACAGGCGCAAACCGTACAGCAAATAGACGTAGCCGCATATTGACTTCAAAGCTCCTCCACGCGCTTCATTCCCCTCCCATTGCACTCTCCAACATCCAACGCTACCAGAAATCTGCTCACTGCGTTGTATGCCGCGATCGTAGCTGTCAACTCAACCACCATGGTATCCCCCAATACCCGCTTGACCATCTCGGCAACCTCTTCCTCAACCTGCACCCCGATTGTCATCTGATCTGTGTATACCATGACCGCATACTCTTCATTGCTTAGATTCTGCAGTCCCTCCTTCTTCACCATGCCGTGGCCGGTGACAGGAAGGTCGAAAATAGTTTGTAGGGCTGGCTTAGAGATGCCGGCTTTGTGCGCGAGGGCAGCGTGAACATCCCATTCGTGCACTGCATGATTGAGCACCGCTACGCGGCTAATCGCCAACTCCTTGAGACCATCTGGAAGGCTGGTTTTGGTGCGGATGGCGCCGATGAAAGAGTTCCAACCGTCTGCTACCGCGGGGTTGTGCAGGAGAGCGAGGTCGAGGGGGATGAGGGGGCGGGGCTTTCGTCGCTCGGCGATACGCTCGTAGATGAGACGCGCCTCTTCGTTTGGAGGTTCGCTTGGGGCGTATGGGACGCGCATTTTGGATATGGTAGATGAAGTGAGGGCTCTCTGGTGGGCTCTGGGTAGGCAAATACGAAATGAACAACGTGCAAGGGCCAACGGGGGTGGACGGATGACCATTGGAGCGTGCAAGCAGGGGAAGACACAGGTATTTATAGTCAGCAAACGTGGATGCAGGAATTATCCAGATGGTGCTTTCCGTCATGTGGAATAGCTGGCGAACAATGCTTGCTTATGCAATTGGTTTGAACGATGAATGTCCTCGCAAACGTTTGATCGGAGTCAAGCTCTCAAAACTTATTCAATCTTAGATTCGTTCATGATGCGTTTTTTCGTAGACCCCGCCATAAAGAATATATACATGTCAAATACAGAAAAGACTAGACCCCTACAACCTGCTCTGCTCATCGAACACGTTTGGTAACCTGGGAATGCCCTCCAATCTGGTCGTCTTCTTGCCAGCTGGCGCGAGCGTAACGTTGTATAGCAAGTCAAGCTTCGCCTTGGGGTCATTGCTGGGCTTGAAATCGAGCAGCAAGTCATCCTTGACAGCAAATACTGTGTCGTTGGTGACCCATTGGTCGTCGCGGGGGTATAATTGTGTGATCAAAGGCTTGTAATTCTCGGCTGAGACCATGAGATGGATATGTGCGGGGCGGAAGGGGTGACGATCGAGGATCTTGAAGAGTTGGCCAGCAGCGCCTGTCGCAAGGTTAGCTAAGCTCTTGTAGTTTCGGTTCATTTCCAAACATACCATCTGTAGGCAGCGAGTACGCTGTAGGCTTGTAGCAGTAATACCAGTACTCGCCGTTTTCGTTTGTGGTGAACTTTCCTCTCAGGTTGTTTGGCTCCTGGTTCTCAGGGTCTTGGAAATCGTACTTTCCATTTGCGCTCGCTTGCCAGATATCGATGACGGCGTTGGGAATACCCTTCTTGGTGTCCAAGTCCATGACCACACCGTGCATGAGGGTAGTCTGGCCATCGGGATGTGGGTTGCGGACGATGGTGTCGCCAAGGTCGCGGAACGGAGAGTGTGGTGACCAGAAGGGGCCGAGGATAGTGGAGGACGTGGGTGTCTCGCCAGACTCGTTGATGTGCTTGTGTGCGATTTCATCGACCAATCTGTTAGTTCATTAGCAATGCACTGTACACTTTCTCGATCACCCTAGTACATACGATTCAACACCGAGAACATCTGAAATGCGATGCGCCTCGTTCCTGGTGCTTGTGGTGGTCTTGCCGATCGAGTTGACGAATCGTACACCCTCGAACCACTCCTCGTTAGTCAACTCGACCTCGCGGATGAAGTCGTGGAGATGCCTAATCAGCTTTCCCATGACAAATCGCGTCCGGTCTGGGACATTGGGTCCAATGGCGTTGATGACAGCGTCGGTAAAGTTGGGATCGAAGCGGTGCGCGCCGTCATCCTGGACCTTGGGCGCTTGCTGTGTGTTTGGGTCCATGGTGAATGTTTAGAGACGCAAAAGTCTAAAGGTAAGACGGGGGTATCAAGAGAATCTCAAAGGTAGAATAATGCTCAATTACGACTCAAGGCCGGGGAAGGAGCTAAATAAATAGCATCCAGAAATTGGTCGGCCGCACCCAACCGAGCCATTACCGTTAGCAATGCCCGTCTCTCTAGCCGGGTATCAGGCGATGGCATCTTGCCAGAAGTGCCCGCGGCATGCTGGACCGGCTTTCAGACGCGCTGCGAGCACGAGGGGCTACAGTGCCGAAGGTTGCGCCATGTCGCGACAGCTGCCCCGCCTTGTCCCAGCCCAACTGGCCAATGAGAAGGGAGCCGATGAGGAAAAGTTCTTTTCCGCCCTTTATCCCTCGCACTTAGCCCTTATCACCGTTTATGCCCCGCCCTCGGGACTGACCCCCCGAGGCCTGACGACGCGACGCGAGGGTCAAATTTTGGGGACGTGGAGGGGCGCAACCGTACAAGACATCTTAAAATGCCAACTTCTTGCACAGACTATACGACTGCCAGATCTCGCATTTCTTGTAGACGGACTACACATTCAGCATGGTCAAACACCACCTCATGATCGGCACATGGACGCCGCCTGGTGTGATAATTACAGTCGCCTTCGATGATGAGACGCTGAAGCTGGAGCTGGTGAAGAAGACGGAGATTCCTGAGGATGAGCCCATTAGTTGGATGGCCTTTGACGTATGCGCGCAACACACGACCCTCGATGCGGCCAACAATGACTGATGATCAGCAACACAGCATCAGAGAAAGAACATCTATGGCGCGTCCATGAAGAGATGGAGTTCACATGAAGTGAAGAGCCCGAGTGAGATTATACACACAGGGAGCTACCCCATAGGTGGTCATCGTATGTGATCACGGTCTGGTCTCCTGGCTTTTGACTAACTATCTTCATAGCAAAAGCGAATGATGCCGACACAAAGACGCGCGCTATTTTCCTCCTTCCCGCCCAAAAACCACCCTATGCCGTGTACTGTAACCCATTCTACGACTACGCTGGCTACGGTAACATCTTCTCTGTCAATCCATCTGGCCACATCGAGGAGAACATACAGAATTTCGAATACTGCGATAAGACGGCCATCCATGGCATGGTCTTCGATCCTTCCGAGACCTATCTCTACAGCGCAGATATGTGGGCAAACCGAGTATGGTGCCACAAGAAGATAGACGACGAAGGAAGGGTAGAAACGGTAGGCTTCACTGAAGCGCCTGCTCCCAAGGATCACCCTAGATGGGTAGAGATGCATCCTTCAGGCAATTACTTGTACGCTTTGATGGAGGGAGGAAATCGTCTATGCGAGTATGTGATTGACCCGCAGACCAAGCTGCCAGTCTATACCCACAAGACGTACCCCCTGATACCTCCTGGTAGGCCTTGCACTCATCTTCTCACAAGACTCTGGCTAACCCAGCACCCTAGGCATTCCGAATGCCGACACAATGTATCGCTCTGACGTCTGCTTCCTTAATAAATCTGCAAACTACCTCTTTGCAACCTCCCGATCCAACTCTTTCTCTCTCACCGGTTACATCGCCGCTTTCAAAATTGGACCGTCTGGCGCCATTGAGCGACAGATCTGCCTCAACCCCACGCCGACTTCTGGTGGACACTCCAATGCAGTTTCTCCATGTCCATGGTCGGATGAGTGGCTTGCGCTTACGGATGACGAAAGGGGTGGAATAGAAATTTACAGATGGCAGGACGAGTTCCTTGCAAGGGTTGCGAGGTTGGAGATTGGCGAGAAAGGATTTGGCATGAACGCCATATGGTACGACTAGCTTGATAAATGAAGAACATTGCTATGTCTCATTAAAAGTGCCGTGAATCCTCCCTCTTCTTTGCCGATGACGCTTTCCGCGCTTTCCGTTTCACGATCACAAAATACACGAACAACTATTCAAATGAAAGCCGTAATAGAGCCGAGTAAACAAATCCCGCGTGCGGTGCTTACGTGCAAATACGACCGAGTACTACCCGAGATTCTGTTTTGCATTGAGCATCTCCACGTCCCGAAGTTGTGGCGTAGGATTTGGCGGGTCTATGTTCAGCCTCGGAAAATGAGGGGCAGGCACGGAGATGTCTCGCCCCCAGTTTAGCGGCAGCCGGCAAATGTCATCGGGGAAGCTCTTCTTTCTCCAACTTCGTCATGGCCCGCGCCAGCCCATTGTAATAATGGAGTTACGCTTCCAGAATCCAACACCAAACTTTTACATTCCCAAGGCCTGCTTACATTGCTGCTTTCTGATCAAAACACGTTGATATCCCACCATCGACATTTGCAGCTACCCCACGCCAGCAGACAACATGGCGTCCAAGTCAACACCAGGCATCTTGTACGTGACTATGCAGCCCAAAGAGGGCCTTGCAGACGCACAATTCCATGATTGGTAAATTTACTGTTCCACAGCCGTATTCTTGCCTCCGTACGGTCTCATCTAACTCTATTTCCCCCAAGGTACCAGAACGAACATGGTCCTAACCGTCTTCGCCTGCCATTCTGCAACAACGGTTTCCGCTACCGCGCGACCGATCTCGAGAATGCGCCCGGTTCAAAGGAGAAGCCCGAATGGATGGCAATCTACGACTTCGACGAGCTTGAATGGCTGACGCGAGAACCGTATATGAAACTCCGGAGCGCACCAGCGCAGTCGCAACGAGAAAGGGACACTATGAAGCAGATTTTCGTGGACAGAAGATCATATGACTTGCTGGGGGAGTGGAAGAGTAACGACTTCAAAGACCTCCAAAAAGTAGAGAACGAGGGCGAGAAGAATGTCATGATCGCGGTGAGCTTCGCGCTGCAGGATGGTGCAAACGAGGAAGAGCTGAAGAAGTGGTATGAGGAAGAGCATGTACCACTGCTACAGAAAGTCCCGGGTTGGAGAAGATCGAGGAGATTTGTGACATCTTATTTGGATCTCGAGAGCGGACACAAGTCGGAGAAGGAGTTCCTGGCGCTGCATGAGTACGCGCCGCAAAATGGACTAGGAGGACCGGAATTTAAGGCTGCTACTACTACAGAGTGGTGCGACAAAATCTACAAGGATGTCGTAAAGGACAGGAAGAGGAGGGTCTACGATCTGTATTACACATTTGGTGCAGCGCAACGCGATCTGCAAAGTCTTGCTAGCAAAGACACAGCACCTGTGGAGAGCACAGAGGGATTAGTGAAGACGTACCCAGCACACACTACACCCGAGCAACAACCGGTCATAGAAAGCTTCGTCACAACACCAGACGGCGTACAACTTCCCTACCGCCTCGAAGGCTCGAGCGATCCTAATGCGCCACTCCTCGTACTCGCCAATAGTATATTGGTGGATTATGGCATCTGGGACGAATTCGTAAGAGCGTTTTTGAAGCTGACGAACAACAAGTACCGCATCCTACGATACAGTACCCGCGGACGAAACCCTCTGCCGTCGAACTCCGCATCGCCCATCACGATCCACACGCTCACGCAAGATGTCATCACACTCCTCGATGCTCTCCGGGTCAAGAAAGCATCGATAGTCGGCGTGTCGCTCGGTGGCGCGACGGCACTCAATGCAGGCCTTTCACACCCTGACCGTATCTCTGCATTCGTAGCCTGCGACACAAATGCCTTTGCACCTCCCACCAACGCCAACGCATGGAACGAGCGGGTTCAAGTCGCCGAAAAAGAAGGACTGAAGACCTCATCCGGCGAACCCGTTGTTGGCGAGGAGCTCGCCGAGGTGACAGTTCGCCGGTGGTTCGTCAAGGAGTCTTACGACGACGCCGAACTATCAAAGAAGATTCAACGTGTCAAAGATATGGTCAAGACCAATTCACTTCCTGGCTTCCGCGAATCGGTCAAGGCGTTGCACCAATATGATATTCGGGACAAGATGGCTGGGTATCAGGGCAAGGGCGCATTCTTGGTCGGTGCTGGTGATGGTGTGCTGCCAAAGACTATGAAGGAGAATATGGCGGATAAGCTCGGTAGTGGTGCTGAACTCAAGGTTGTGGAAGGTGCTGGACATTTGCCTATGGTGGAGAGGCCGCAGGAGGTTGCGCAGTTTGTGGCTAGATTCTTAAAGGGGTAGAGCTGTTGGAAGTTCTTGCAGAAAGCTTTGTACAAGCTCCTAAAGGGATCAATGATTCGATTATTTGTATCAGCTTAATTCGATTACAAGTGCTCTAGAGGTAGATGGTTTAGATACTGCAGTCTGAAGCATCTAGATAACACAAAGAAATCACGTTTGACCTATGATAAGACAAACAAGTATCTGAATTGTTCAGAAGACAAATTTTAGGCAACGCTCGAAACAGGACATGTCAAACACAACCTTCTTATATGAAAATTCATCAAGAATATGCTATACGATACTGATACCGCTCATCACACATCAAGGAACACGACCCTACCTATCCTCCCTCCCATCCGTCCAACTAGTACAATTGACACACCTCTTCGCCTTCTCACTAATATACTTTCTGCAAAACTTGCATTTAACCTGCCTCTTGACGATATTATCGCCACTGCTCCTGCTATACGCCATCGCAATGACCCAAAGCGCCATAGCGATAGCCACGAACCGGAAAATCTTATCTAAAAAGTGGCCATACGCCAGCACCACGGCGCCATCGTCAACAGCCTGCTGGGGCGTGTTGTAGCCGTTGGAAATGGTACTGTTGTAATTGGGTCCGTGCTGCAGGACGGCGAATTTGGCGTCGAGGTTGCGCGAGAGGAATGGGAGGAGAGAAATTATCGGGAGGATTATATCGGTTACGAGCGAGTTTGCGCAGGCGGTAAAGGAGGCGGCGAGGCTGGGAGCGGGGAAAGAAAAGTGTTAGTACACTCTGATTTACTACTGCTGCTGCTGCTGCTGCTGCTGCTGGGGTTGCGAATTATCCCTGTTAGGCACGTACATCAAGCCTACAGCTACTTCGAGCACGTTGTCGCGCAGTGCAAAGTTGCTGAAGCTGTCCCAGGCGCTTGCGGTTCTTCGCTTGATGCCTTGCTCGGCATCGCGTAGGGTTTGTGTTGTGTTTTCGTCTAGGCGCGGCATGCTTGTGGTGTTAGGGATGGGTGTGGTGATGTTTGGAGGTGTTGAATAGCTGGTAGAGCTTGGGTTGCGCCAGGTATCGACGTCATTGAGGCGCGCAGACTGAGTAGTTTCAAGCCAATCACATTAGTCTCGCCTTTACAGAAGCCAGCTGACCAACAAATCGAAAGAATTTATTGACAATTCTTAAGATTTGGGGATAATACAGCAAGCGAGCGACTATTGAATGCTAATTGCGCCTCTTAGTCGCAGTAGTAAAAGCCGACCCCAAACAAAAAATACCCCCCTCCACTCCACGATAGCCGAGACATCACCACTTGCCGAATGCATCTAGAAAGCCACTTTTTTCTTCCACAAGTCCATATCCTCGCCCGTGGGTCCTCTACCGACAACACCAGACGGACAGAACTTCCTAAACGTTCTTGCCCTGCATTCTCCCTACGAGGCGGCCCTACAGCACAGGGCGGCTGCAGCGCTACGCACGCCATCGCGACATTCTGCGCGGGATCACATCCTGCCCACGGATCAAGATGCCGAACACGAAATACCTCGCGATCTGTCCTCTCTTATCACGCACTTGAACCACGTTTCGGCAGTATACAGACTCGCTTTTCCTGCCCGTCTGCATTCGCCTTCCCCAAAACATGCGCTTTTGCTGCTCCATACCCCACAAGTTCGGCCCTTTTCTTCTTCGCTTTTTTTCTTTCTCTAACAAGCGAGCCTCACTCGTCACACATATACACATGTAGTACGCGCACACACTGCCGTGTTGCCGCCATCGGGGCGAAACAACCCCGCCATTTCGCGCCAGTGTTGCCAGCCTCACGATTATTCGCACACCTCCTTGCTGTCGTCAACTTTGCCGACCCCGGTCCCGTCTATCACGGCCGTGTGATCACGCATTACCCTTCTCGGAAAGGCTAGGATCGCCCGCCTGAAAGCGAAAATACACAGGGTCTCCGAAGCTCGGGGTTTGTGTGCGACTTGACAAGTGGTCAGGCCAGAGTCAGGTCAAGAGGCTTGTCAAAATAGAGCAGAGTCAGGGTCGTAGAAGTAGATCTTCGTATTTTTTTTGTTTCCGCGGAAAGATGCGCACGATTGATCTTGTTTTCGAATTTTCAGTGTCGCAGCTGCATGATTGGATGGTGATTGCTGGTATCATGCCGGTAAGTGGTGTTGTGCAAGGGCAGGGCGATTTGCAGCTGCATGGCTTGCTGGTTGGAGTATTCGTGGGTCAATCACGACTTCACCCGAAAACACACCATGGGCGGTTTAGGTGTAAGATAGGTCAGATCTACAAGTCGAGTCTGCGCGGTGCCGACTCCCGCTTGTCTCGCGAGACGGCGGAGGTTTTGGGGCTGTAAGGGCGGTAAGCGCGCAACGAGGATTGTCCCAGTGTTGGATGGAGGGGTAGTTGTGTATCGCGGGCATGCGCCGTGAGGTCACGGCACCTCACGCTTGTTTAGTGTGCAGGACTAGTGAGGCCTGGTGTGGGGGGTGGTGCGTGTACTCGACAAACTACATGGGCGTCAAGAGGTTCTATTCAGAAGGAGTGGCGTGAGGCAAGTGGGTGACGTGCTACGTGGTGCGCGTCGAAGCTGGGGGAAGGTGAAGGAAAGAGGGGTAACTGGAAGTTGAGATGGGATGTATTATTATTTGCTCTTCTGTCTGTGCAGTAGATCCGATGCAACCGCGGCGCAATCTGGACAACAACAATGTGTGTAAATGCTCATTCGAAAACACCGTCCAATGCAAGTTCCCCTTGAAATGCAAGCCCGTGGTATACCAAAAACGCCTGCCAATGCTGTGCGCTTGAGCGCAAAAAAACAAAATAAGCCGCCAACGCCGTGCAATGCTACTATGCTCAACAACAAAACGCCCCAGCTCCTCACAATGCTGATGCTCTGACGCTCCTGTATGTAAACGCCTAGCTCTCATGCATCGTCACTCCAGGCCTATCCAATCCTCCCATATTATCTCGAAATTTCGGTCACCGAGTCTGTCCTCGCTCTTGACTTGGACCTGGTCGACGACCTCCGGCGTTCCGCGCCATCCTTGGCCTTTCGGTTTTTTGTGCGCCGTAGCGCAGGGCTCTCTTCCTCTTCTGATTCGTCTACGGTGAAGAGATCCGGGCTGGGTTCCCGCCACGAATGACGATGGCCCGATAGTGTGCGTGAGTAACGGCGACGGTTTTGCTGCTTGCGTGCTGCGAGATCTTGTGCGCGGCCTCGATTTGGCTCAGAGATGCTGATTCTTGGTGGGCTGAGTTGAGATACAACCTGCGGTGTGTCGTTCAAGCGTTCGTCGTCAAGACCCATGAAGGATTCTTCGTCCTCCTCGTAGATGGTCGGTGCGTGGTAGATGTTGTGGATCTGGGTGTGGTTCTGCTTGACATAGCGAGCCCACTTGCCAGCGACGTTGGATCTGAACTTGGTCGTCTTGGTAGAACGTGGTCCCTCGTTGGTGTCGATACCGGCGCTCAGGGCCAGCTCATAGGGGTCGTCAGCTTCAGAGATGGGTGTGATGAAGTGAGCGAAGGGATCTTCATCGATATCGGGCAGGTGGTTTGATTGCGCATCATCGTCACCATCCTCAACCCATGGTGGGAAGGAGTAGGCGCGAGGCTGGCTGCGTAGGTAGGAAGGCATGGCTGATATGATATCCCTGATGGTGCGAAAGAGTGAGGAGCAGCGGACGGGTAGTGACCGTTTCGAACTTTTTTCAACCTTGACAAAGGCAACGTGACCAAGAATGTTGTTCTCCCGGCTCCTGGCCGGTCGTTCTCAAAAGAAATGCTTGCGAACGCTCGGTGAAGAGAGTTCAAAGATGCGGGTGAGTAGGCGTTCTTGTAGTTCTGCCAGTGGAAAGTGGCACTCGCAAGAATATATGCGTGACTTGGACGTGCGCCTCTGAAGGGTCACGAGAAGACGGAGTGGCAGTGGAGATTAGGATGAGACAATGGTGATGTTGCCTGGGAGATATTTGCCTAGAGGATGGATGGGTAGGCTGGGAGACGAGGCAAGAAGTAGTGGTTAGTAGGAGCCCGTGTTGTTTCCTCCTCGAGAATGCCGAGTGCTGAAGGTATCTTCTGGAGGATTCGTGGAGTACTTATGTTCCCAGACCGAGATATGCGGCCGCAAGAGGTGCCCTGCATGTGCAGTGCATACGCCTACGGCCGCATTAGCGCAAGTGTGGACGAGAAGCTTAGTGCAGCGTGGACAAAAGAGGCAAGGATTCCACGGCGTAGGGGAATGAGTGACAGGCAAAGGGATGGCTGACGGGCCACATGAGATGGTTGGCGGCACACCATCGCGGTGAGGGATGACCTGCAGGCTGCACGCGCGCATTGGCCACTAGATGTTGGGGAGAAGACGGCCGTTAATGCAGGACTGCAGATCGCGACGCCGACCCGCTAAATGTCAAACTATGGCCAGAGACTGACCAGCGCGATCGTGCAAGTAGCATCAAAGCACGACGACTACAGAGTGGGTGCCGGCGAGTCAAAGGACCGAAGTCACTACAAAGTCACGATCCGGCGCTAGGAGCGGGGCAAGATCACACACGATGGCATCACCATACTCCCAATTCCCACTCAGCCTCACTTGGTCTTGCCTGCTTCTGTCCTGCACCACACCCTCTTTTGCTCACGCACGCCTCGCTTGTGCTTTTTCCACCGCGCTGACTGCTGATGAGTCCCACTACGCGTCCCATCGTGAGCATGACGAGGCTGCCTGCGTGAACCTTCGTTCGGTGCCTGCAGCCGGTACTGTCTCACGCCTCCAGTCACGGTGCCTTTCCAGACTATTGTACCCGAGTATCATGAACGCCGGCTCAGCCGAGTGCAAGTTTCAGCTGATGCGGCTCCAATACACCATGCCCAGCATATGCCCTTATCTCATCATGAGATTCGCCACCCTGATCGGGCACCAGCATAGTAGTTTACCAAGAAAGACTGCCATATGATATGGCACGCTGGGATACCGCGGCTCCCACTGCTCGGCTCCACTCTCCATCCTGCCAATCTCATCAGATATTTCCCTCCATTCTGGCATTTCTACCCACTCGGCTTCGTTGCGGCCCTACTGCGCATGGGCGCCTCATCAAAATATACCACGAATCCACCCGCTTACAGCGCAACGGCTCTGTCGGGCTCGTCGCACGCGCGGGGCCATGGTAGAAACTACGTCACTGACGACAATTATCACTCCACGCGATCGGACTGTCGACATTGACATCGGCATCGCCATGGATATTTTCAATCCTCAAGGACATATTGTCGTTAAGCGCGCCATGCTGACCTGTGGCTCAATAGTTGACTAAGAGCTCCATTTCAGCCCTTACTTGTCACATGGACCCTGTTGCCGCCTGACAGCTCCGAGTCGCCCATCTACATTTATTTTGTCGTTCAAGCTTTTCCGTTCGCTTAAACGAACAAAGGAAACCTGCAGATCCCAACGCCAGCTCTAGAGGACACGTTCTTGAACGCCTCGGTGGCTTTTCCGGCTCTGAAGGGTGCGCAAAGCGAATGAATCCCGGCCGCGAGCGTCTCGGTACGTATAGATGACACTAAACCGTTTACATCGTCGAAAAGATACGCGTGACTAGTCCAACTACGCATACATTAGCATAGTTCAGCTCGTCCTAATGACCGCTACTACCAAACTCGCGGGAAAAAGAGAAATGCATCACGAAGAACATGATAGACAAGTTTGCCTTCCCGAAGCAGCATTGTTCGTTGTCGCCTATCAGAATCTGCATGCCTTTGGGCCGCGAACATTTCTGCCCTACACCAACCTCTTCGTGACTCAGACGTCACTGTCGCGTCGCATCCTACCTTCAACATCCGCGGATTACTACTTCGGGTGGACTATACCTACACAAGCCATGACATTTTGCTTTTACGCACTAAATCTCTAGTCTACGTGCATCGACCGATGCTGTTTACATGACCGTCAGAATACCAACCCGCCACCGGGAGCACCCCAGCAGCATTCGCAAAGAGATGGCGACCGCTATTCGCCTCTTCGTCCTCCAGTGTCCTTGGAAACGCATCTTCTGGAGGCTTTCACCGCCTTACACCGCCCTTTGCGCGTGCTTTCACTGTACGATCGACGCCCCGCGCTCGGGAGCTATTTGTCGCTAGCTTACAAGCGCAAAGCAGGGATTCCCCAAACCACCAAGATGCATTTCTACGAGAAACAACAGCATCGCAGTGGGTCTATACATTTCTAATCCGTATTCCAGGTTTCTTGAAACCACTCGGATCAGCCTCGGTCCACTCGGGTACGATCGGACCTTTCATGACGTTTTAGCTCATGTTTCGTTGGAAGGGTCTCCATTGGTCGTATGTTTCATACGAGGCGCTCACCGCCGTGGTAGCACGCCGACACTAGATGCCGAACTCGACATACATGCCGCCCACCCAGCCTCTCAGATGCAGAGGTACTTTTTCCGTCGATGATGCAGCAAGAGGCTCTGTGGGGTGCATACTGAAGTCTCCGCTTCGGCAATGGAGAGTCCGTATCGTGAGGAATATTTGCACGACGGAATTAGATCGCCCCTCTAGAAATCTTCGAGAGTGCGCGCGCGTACTTATTGCCCAACTATTCAACTAACACTATGCCAGTGCCTAATGAGGCTCTCACCGACTACGTCACCTTGCCTATGGCTCTCGAGTTGCTCGAACGTTCCAATGCCGTCGATGCAAGCGCCCAGGTACTTCGAACCTGATTATTCTAACCATCCCGGTGACTTGGAAAAGAATCCATCGCGCGTTAGTACTGGCCCATGAGTGAGCTGGTTAACGATGCGATCTAAGACTCAACAATGGGACAACTCACCCACGATCGAGGCGATCGGGGCTCTCGCTTGCGCGTATCTTCTGGCAGAATCTTCAGGTCAGCCAACAACTGCAAATGGCCTCGCCTCAAAAAGCACTGTGACTGTGGTCACCCCGCCAGTGCAAAACTCACATCTGGATGAGGGGTAATATGAAGTGGTGGGGAGCCGTGGTGTTGAGAAAACACAATGGCCACCCCCATCCCTGTAGATCACCAAGTACCGCCCTCAACAAAGCGTATAGGAAGCCAGCGGAGAGGTACGCGCGTATTGCCACGTTGAATGTGTAAGAAATTTGGTTGTAGGTTTTTGTTCTGAAACGTAGATTATTTCCTTGTATGCAAGAGGATTACCCCTCACCAAAATACGCCCGTTTCACCCCTCCCCTCGCTTCCCAAGAAGATCGCTACGAGAAAGAAAAACGCCGAGAACCGTGGGTATATGATCAGAAAGCAAGCATGCTAGGACCCAATGCCGATCTCGTAGCCGAGCATTACCTCTGTGGATGCGCCTTCCCAGCCTCTGTTGCCACCTGTCGATATCATGAAGTTGCATGTAGGGTCGAGGTAGAGCTGTGAAATGACGCCTGTACGATGACCAGGTACGATGAGGAACGGGGTCGCTGCTGCACCGGTTTTAGTGCTACCAGAGTCTTCATGTGTGAGGTCGTATAGACGGAGAATGTCATATGAGGCGCTGATCGTCGTTAGCATATGCCGAATGGTACATGTGATGATGGGCAAAGCACTTACCAGATGAGATGTTTCCCATTAGGCATAGCCCGTACAGCACTTACAGCGCCGCTTACGCTGGGAAACCTAAAGGTTCGCCTCGGTTCTCGCAGGCTTTTGTGCAAACTGTACTCATCTACGGTGCCGTTTCTCCGACCCACATAGATGAAGTTGCCGTCTGGTGACCAGCAGGCGTTCATACACCATGGCGGGGTATTCCGAGGAGGCGTTATACGCGCCACGGGATTCGGCTGCCGTCGGTCCCAGATACGCAATGTACCGTCCATGGAGGCATCGAAAAAAGTTGTTTCAGAAGAAGCTGGCTGCTCGGTCTGATTTGCAGAGGTATTGACAGGTTGTTCGATGTCTTCTGCATGAGGTAGTCCATTGGCAGTATCGTTTGTCTGCGATGCGGCTGTTCCATGAGTGGCTGGCTGGGTCTCGGTGGGTGCGGGGGGCTCCTTTAGAGCCTCACCAACGGCCTCCTGAGGTTCCTGAACGGGACCGCCCATGTCCATCATATCCAGGTCGGCGTTGGCGTCCTCGTCAGCCTGTTGTATCCCGTTCGCGATAGCCCTCGAGAACTCGTCGTCGTCATCTCCAAAGGATGGCAGGGTTGCTGATAGATTGTTCTCCTGGCCGCCGTCGCCGAACAAGGAGTCCTGGTCCTTATCTCCAAACAGCGAGTCATCAGGGGATCCTTGGGCATCTTCGGTCCCTTCGTCTTTCGGTAACACGGGCTTTGCGTCGACGCCGTTGGGGATACTGCCGTTTGCTCGGGGTCGTGCGGAGTTGTTTGAGGAGAAGGTGCCGTTGGAGAGAGGTAGAGTTTCGGTGTCTTGGGGTATGGGTAAGGTTGATAAAGGTCTTTGTTCGATTGCGGAGATTTGACCACCACTAGTCTCAAACTTCCTCTTGACTTGACCGGTATTCAGGTCCCAGTCGTTGATAGTCTTGTCCCAGCTACCACTCAGTACCGACGTCTCATCCTGCGCTAATGTCAAGACCGACACGGCGGATGTATGGTTCTTGAGCGTATGTATCCGTGTTCCTTCTTGATGTCGCACGGATTGTAGATTTATGCCTCCCGAGTCCAAGCCTGATAGCAGCCACAGAGCCTGGTGGTGCACAGCGAGTGAGTAGACCGGCGACAGACTCTCAGCCGCATTCGCAGTGTCCTCATTCTCCCAGTACGAGAGTAGCACACCCGCTTTGGTGACCGAGTCGACAAAGGGATGTCGTTGGGCCACGGTAAGAGCAAGCTTCCCATTGGCCGTATCTACCCAATTGAACTTCCTTATGTAGCCGTCTGCACCTCCACTAAAGACCCATCGCATATCCGGCGTTGCTGTGATGGCGTTGATCGAGGTGCTGTGTGGCGCGGCGATTGTGGGTATAATGTCGTAAACAGGGGCATTCAGAGCTTCTTGTCGCACGCTTGGGCGGAATGGCAGGTTGCCCAGAACACCTGTCGCTGCCGCGGCGCGGGGGCTCGGCGATGTGAGAGTCACAGCTGGGTTGCCATCTCCTTGCCCCGGCGTGCCTCCATTGGGTATACTGTTCCGCGGGCGCTGTGAAGGACTGTCAGGCTCGTCCTGGTCCTGGTCCTGATCTTGGTCCTGGTCCTGGTCCTCGTCGTCGTTGTCGTTATCCCCTTCACCATCGTCGTCGTCGTTATCGCCATCATCGCCGTCGTCACCTTCTTCCTCTTCATCTACGTCCATGGCATCGCCCTCATCTTGCTCGTCCTCCTCCTCGGCGGAGCCTATGCGCGCGGTCAGCTAGACAGCTATGCTGCGTGTTTGAGGTGTCATTACTGTTGCCATTCTCGTAATCATCCTCCTCGTTCATTCTGCATCCATTAGTATGGGCTATTTGTACTCCTGTTCGACGTGTAGATCCCCGTGTGGTGACTATTGTAATGCGCCAATGTTCGCGTCGACGGGCATTGGATGAGGCTCGGCTTCGCGCGTCATCTCTCCGCGAACCACGCGCGGGCCCTACTAACCTAGATCAGGGCTAGAGTGCTACACTTCACTGTACCTCAATCGACCTTTCGACACATCTGCGCATCTATTCAAAGAGTAACACCTGGAGAATTTGGATAAAGCGAGGAATCTCTCACTAAGTACTCACTACTTCACGTGCAATCTCGCTGGTATCGATCATCTCCTTAGCAAAGCCTGTGGCCTATCTTGAGTGCTCGTTGCAAACGTCTGCCACTAAGCTTCAAACCAACCTTGTCCATGCAAATGGCCTACCGATCGCAGGCTTCTAGAAGGCCAAGCAGTGGCGTCAAAGTGGGCTTTGCTTTGGAGAGGGGCATTCATGGCGTGCCATGGGTGAATGAACTACTGCGCTGTGATCGCCGTGCAGCGGAAACCCAAGTTCTTCTCATCCTCCCGATCTGATGTTTGTTTTTTGGAGACTACACAATATCGATGTGCATTTCACTGTATCATGGCTTTGAGTGGCACCTCCTCTCAACTGCGTATTAGGACTCAACTCGCTACTTAGCTAGGTAGACAGGGTCGAAGGCATGATCCAGACTTATATCTAGCTTGCGGTAGCCACGGCAGATCGATATCGAAGGTGACTGGATTCGAGTGTGCCACGGATCGTTGCTCGTAGAACCAAACGCTCGTGATTTCGCGGCCAGACGCGAAGTTGCGGAGTGGAGGCCATGTGCGGCGACGCAATGGTGGGGAAGACATGTGGCTTGGCCCAAGCTCGAACTTCGAAGTGGCAGCTTTCGGGGCTGAATCAGAAACATATTTGATACGACAAAAGCCTCGAAACCTAGAATTGCCGCCTTGGAATCCCTTGGACTGGACAGATCATCGAACAACCTCCGCCCAGCGATTACATCATCCCCGTCTCCGTACTGTAGCCTGGAACCTTTGCGACTGCTTCGGACACTACCACGGTTGCCTTCGCAAGGGAATTACGTGGCCCCAGCGATTCTACTCAGAACCTCCACTCGATCGCGTTTCCTTCATCACCAAATATGTTCAACCGAGATCGACTTCCGGGTCTCCCTGGAAGCTCTCCGCGGCCTCCACCACGCAACGATGGCTACGGACAACCACCACAACAGCAACCACCGCCTCAGCGCGGTCAAGACCCGAGAATGGGGGGCTACGCAGACAGGCTGCCGCCAGGCTATGGCACTCCGCCGCCTGGTGGTCAGCGTATGCCTGCAAGAGCCCCCCAAGGAGGCGCGGGCGGCGGAGGGCCTGCTAGACAATTGCGGCCCATCAAGAGCCCTGGAGGTAACGCCTATGCTTTCGGCAACATGTATGTACTTGCTTTGTGCTATCGAAATCCATGTGCCCCCACATTCTTCGTAGCATTGATTTGTCCATGTCCTGACAATCTATAGTGTCGCAGTCTCACCCCAAGATTTCCAACCGAACGCCGACGGCTCCGATATCTACATCATTCTCAACGGCAACTACGCCCTCTCCGCACGACCCACACAAGGATGCCAACCGGGCGAAATTGGTCTTACAGACGCACAGCGAACATGGGCCGGCATATCACTCGGTCCTCAGGAGGTCGTCCAAGTAGCGCAATACGACCACTTCAGTCAGAGCCACGGGAAGTCCTATCTGGGAACCGTTGATGTAGAAGTCGGATTCGCCGCAAGGAAGACGACAGACACCCCATACGATCAAGATGAGCTTGCGACGCTGTTCAAGAAAAGCTTCGAAACCCAAATTCTGGCTCCCGGTCAACAACTCCTCCTTGACGTTAAGAACATACCTCTCAGGATGTCGATACGCACTGTGCAGCTTGCAGACTTATCCATGGAGAAGGAGGAAACCGACGCGCCTTCAATCACCGATCCGCGGGCCCGTGGTATCCTCACGAGACATACACAAGTGGACTTCTTCAAGGATGCTAGGACAGAACTCAAGTTGAAAGCGTCTGCGAGGCGAGCAGCAGCAAATTCCATCATTCAACCAGGCTTTAAGTTCGAAGACATGGGCATTGGCGGTTTAGACACCGAGTTCGCCGCTATTTTCCGGAGAGCCTTCGCGTCTCGCATCTTTCCCCCAGGTATTCGGGAGAGATTGGGCATCGACCACGTCCGTGGTATGCTTCTATATGGTCCTCCTGGAACTGGTAAAACTTTGATTGCGAGGCAAATTGGAAAGATGTTGAACGCCCGTGAGCCCAAGGTCATCAACGGTCCAGAAGTCTTGAACAAGTACGTTGGAGCATCAGAGGAAAATATCCGGAAGATGTTCGCAGATGCAGAGAAGGAACAGAAAGAAAAGGGCGATGAAAGCGGCCTCCACATCATCATCTTCGATGAACTTGATGCTGTGTGCAAGCAGAGAGGATCGGGTGCTGGTGGTGGTACTGGTGTAGGCGACAGTGTCGTCAACCAACTGCTGTCCAAGCTGGATGGTGTGGAACAATTAAACAACATCCTTCTTATTGGTATGACGAACCGTATGGACATGATTGACGAGGCGCTTTTGCGTCCTGGTCGTCTTGAGGTCCATTTGGAGATCTCTCTGCCTGATGAGTCTGGTCGCGCCCAGATTCTGAAGATCCACACCACCAAGATGCGAAAGAATAATGTCCTAGAAGCAGATGTCAGCGTTGAGGAGCTTGCGAAACTCACAAAGAACTTCTCGGGAGCTGAGCTCAATGGTCTGGTTAAGGCAGCAACGTCCTATGCTTTCGGTCGACATCTTCAGGGTGGTACTACAGTCAAGGCAGACGTTGAGAACATCAAAGTCATGCGTGCGGACTTCTTGAGCGCACTTGATGACGTCAAACCACTATTTGGTGTTGCCGAGGAGGAGCTCAGCAAGCGGTTGCGACACGGCATTATTCACTACTCGCCCTTCATCAAGGATATACTGGAAGATGGCCGTCTGTACATCAACCAGGTCAGGAAGCCAGAGTCGAGCCCACTTTTGTCCGTCGCTTTGCATGGTCCGCCCGGGTCTGGAAAGACCGCTCTGGCTGCCAAGATGGCCATCGATTCGGGTTATCCGTTCATCAAACTGATCTCAGCTGAAGACATGATTGGGTATAGTGAGATGCAAAAGGTGCAGCAGCTCGATAAGACATTCCGAGATGCTTACAAGAGTCCGTTGAGCGTCATCGTTATCGACTCAATCGAGTTGCTGTTGGACTGGGTGCCCATTGGCCCTAGATTTAGCAACAATGTCTTGGCTGCACTCAAGGTACTTCTCGGCAAGGAGCCACCAAAGGTATGTTGAATATGCAGAGCACATCAGGAGAACCCGTTAGGCTGACAAACACAGGATCGCCGTCTGTTAATCTTCGCGACTACAACTGAACGCTCGGTACTTACCCAACTCGATCTCTTTGCTCGATTCGATGCTGAGATTGCCGTACCAAACGTCAACACTCAGGGCGAACTCGCAAATGTTCTGCGCGAATCTGGCGCCTTCTCGGATTCCGACCAGCAGCGCGCGATCAGTGAGATCGAAGAGATCACTGGTAGCACAGAGGTCGGGGTCGGCATCAAGAAAATCCTTACCGGTATCGAAACCGCGAAACAAGACCAGGATGTACCTGGTCGCTTTGCTCGCGTCATGTCGCGTGCTATTGCGACAAACAGAGGGTCACAGTGAGGCGAAGACGACGCGGAAGGTTTACGGCTACCTGCGTGATGTTGCAGGCCTACATGTAGCACGTGCTTACTGAGGTTCTTTGCAGCCAACGAGATATAGGATCATATTAGTACAAATCATAGAACCCAATTGACTCTGATGGACCCTCAATTGCGTAGAAACCCTTTAATATACCCCATACCGTGACCACCCGATTATCGAAATCCCACATCCACGGCCATTTCCACAATAGAAAAAAAAGTACCCGATTCTCGTCACTGCATCGGAACCCTCGACGTGGTACGGCATTCCCCTCCCTCTCCAAACTCCCGTTCCCCACCTTGCCAATATGTCACTTGTCAGGCCGCTTTCCAATAACCTCACATTTGACACCCGCACACCCCTGGCATCGGTCTTACCATCGAAGCGAGACTGCTAACATCATGCATATTTAAGCCTTGCAGTCAGATAAATGCTGATGATATTGCCAACAACAACCCGATATCTCGGTTCACTTTACGTCAACGTGCACACGGCCTTTTTTCTCATGCCCACGCCCACGCGCTTGCACCCGTCCTTGCGGATGAACCCGATGTCGTCGTACTTGGGCCGCTCTGCATTCCGCTTTGCAGAACCCGGCTTGGTGGGGGAGGAGAAGAGGGGAGGACAGGAAAGAAACATGGGCATGCACTGCATCGGTTTGTGGCTTGTGTGGCTTTGTGGCTTATGTGGGGGACACAACAGCATATGTGTTTGTGTTTGTGTATCTGTGTCTGGTGGGAAGCTATAGGAGGATGAAGAGGAGTTGTTTGATCATTGGTTGTATAAGAGTGAGGCGTTATCTGAAACTTTAAAGTCGCATGTTGTGGAATTTCGAGGCAATTGGTGGTTTCAATTTGTCGGTTTCTGATTCGTATATCTCCGAGGTGGGACCTGGAGTCTCGAACATTTTCTGGCATGCAGGCCAAGGATGCGTAAGGGAAGATGATGCCACCCCTACCCCTCGTCTTCAAGTGCTAGGGTCTTAGATTGAAGATGGTCACATGATTTTCTTTGCCGTGTATGCCGGCTGAAGTGGTAGTTAGGTGTTCAAGACCTGCAAAGACAAAAACGACCAAGGTTACTGCTATGATCGGGCTAGTCATAGGAATAATGGCATCACGCATCACCCCGCGCTATGATTGAAATGAAATAGCGTGGCATTTTATGTACTTGCGAGTGGGCCGCCCCACTAAGAGGGACTTTTATGTTGGCCATAGAGGCCGTTTACATCAACATGTGAGTAATACTAGGGAAAGCTCCATAGCAAGAGACGCCCTGACCAGCCTGATAATAGCCACAGAGCCCCATCATCATCATGATGCCAATCCAAAAACAGACCGGTCCCTAGACCAAAGAGACGAGAGGAATGTATAAACGAAAGCCTTCTCAACACCCATTGACCATCTTGTCGTCCTGGCACGCTATTCGTTCGTGCTGAACGAATGAGGATGCCCATCCAGCTCCCAGTCTGCATCTGGCAGGTCGACCGTTTACAAGGAGCCACGCCAGGTACCCGCCCCGTTCCTGACCCAGATGTCGTCTGAAAGCCGCTATTCGTTCGCTAGCTATCGACAAGCGCGTAGCACTTGCATCAAGCGGCGGGCCGAACCGCGTCACAGTGCCTGAAAAAGAAAAGCTGGCGTGTGGGACGCTAAAAGCAGCGAGGCCTTCTGCCGAGGGTGGAGCGGAAGTGGAGCGGATATCGTGGACGACAGTTCGCAACGTCAAACTCACTTTTGGAGTTTGATTTTCGTGAAAAAGTGCTAGGAAACGTAGAAATTGAGACAATCGTTAAAGTCCGGGGAATCGTAAAGTGACCGGATGCCGCCCATATTTCAAGAAAACCGAAAGATGTATGTTGTTATCATCCACAGACCGTGAGGCCATTTTTGAGGGTTTCGAATATGCCTAGTAGTCGACTGGCGTTGGGTAGCGACTTTGTGCGGTGCGGAATTGGTCTGGGTACTTGCGTGCCGCTCGGTCGTTGAGTGAGCTGAGAAGAACGTTAGACTCACTTTCAAATTTAGCTGTTAAAACGAACTTACTCTACTCGCTTCTGAGTCCACTGCAAATCTTTCTGCACTTCCTTGGCAGCTTTCATGCCATCCGCAAAATTCATGCGAGCACCAGCCAATCGTCGCTGAGCGAGTGCTTGCAATTCGAGAAGTTCGCGGTGCTTTGCATTCAGTTCGCCAGATCTGAGTACAACGTCAGTTACACGACTCTAGTCAAACCCAGGTGATCGAGACTTGGATGCCAGATCTCACGAACTTACGTTTGTGCTTGCTTCGCTAGACTGCGATCGAGTGGCATGGGGTCAAAAGAGCCATTCACACGACTACCCATGTAATCGAGGAGATCCACGCTGGCGGCACCGCTTGTCGACTCATAGTCGCTTGCACTGCCAGCGTAGTTGCTGGAGGTAGCTGATGGCTCGTACGACGGCACACCAGACGTTGTAACGCTGTCTGGAGCTTCGGGTGGTGACCCCGATACGCGTCCATAACCATGCTGTTGCGGCGGGTAGTAGAAACCTGGCTTTTGTGGCATGTTGATCGGGTAGGATGACTGGGGGTAACGGTAGAAAGATTGTGTAGAGGCCATTTTGAATGATATGGATATACTTTGTGGGCTATGATAGGGTGAAGGGTGATTGGTTGGTGTATGATGCAAGTAGCCAGAAGGCGGAAGCGGTTGAGGAGGGTCTTGAAGTGTGAAGCTAAGACAAAGATCCGGATCAGACAATGCTGTAATGATATCTGTAGAAGGTAGATAGAGAATCAGAAGGAGAAGATGAAAGGCTCGCATCAGGACCCCTTTTTATACATTTACATTATCGGCATACTAGGAGCATGCTGGTCGATGGGGGCACGGCTCTGACCCCTTCATGCCGACTCATGCCCGTAACCCCGCCCTTGTGGTGATAAAGCTGCATAGTCTTACATCCACTGAGGTCTCTTTCCGCTAGAGCCGGATTGTAAAGCGTCATTTAGACTGGGCTGGATGGAGGTCCTTGACTGTGGGCCGCAGCCGATGCACGATGCTTCGGAGCGATACTGGATCGTTAAGGTGCCAATTGGCTAGTACAAGAAACTAGTGGAAGAAGGCCTCAGCTCGTATTGGCACAGAAGTTCAACGGGGCGAATTGGCGTGCAATGGCGAAAAGTTGCGATTGTGGTAGCAGTGCCGTCGATGACCGGCACCAGTGCATTGCTAAAGGCAGCGAGGCAGAGTAAGCGCAGCAGACGCAGACGCCAATGTCATGCAAAAGCAGCGCCGGTGGAGAAGTGTACATGCATGGGTAGTCTGCCGGACGGGCCTGCTAAGTGTTGTCAAGTTGATGCGTTGGCTCGACAGCTGCCAGCGCCCTTGAGCATGCAATCTGGAGCGGGATGCATAGGATCGGACAGTGCATAACACCAGTGGCGGAATCCGTCTACACGATATTGAAGGATAGCGATTGTGCGCGCGGTCGTGCAGCGCGATGGAAGGACGGCATGTCCTGGGATTTCGTAGTCATGGCCATGGAAGGTCGTGGAGAAATATTCGGGTCCAGCAGAGCCCCGCTTGCTACCTGCCCCTCCATGGGCCCAGTGCGTCATCCTTGCGAACAGCAATTGAGACAGGCCAGTTGGACGGCAATTGGCCACGCAGGCGAAACACAACGCCTTGCTGCAGCTTGAACTTGGCGCTTGATGCCTGAAGCCGATGCTGAATCCCTGTACTGCGTAACCTCGCACAACACCTCACACGCGTCCGGAGACGTTCCAATTACAAGTCTACCGCATCGTAAGAGCGGGAATAGTGGCGGTGAGGAATCCCACCTAGCTCGCCCCCCCCCCTCACAGCTGATCACTTTCGACATGCAAACCATGCCCTTGCATGTAATGTACCGCTACCTCATTGCCTCGTAGCGCCATCCATGCACGCAACTTCTGGTGTGTTATCATCGGCGTCTACCTCATGTCTCCAGCATGCTTCCTGAGCATTGAGTCCTTCATTGATGTTAACATGTCGCACGTGGCGCTATCTGAACTTCACTGTAAGCCTGTGCTCAAGAAAACCGTTACATTGGCGCTCCGATGGCGCCATACGAGCCGATCCGGTGCCACAACTGTCAAAGGCAGCCATGCGAGATGCGCGTGGAAGCTACAAATAAGCCATTGTTGTACAGCCTTCCCACTATCTGCTTCTTCATCATGAGCTGGAGTCCCATCAATAGAGGACTTCTACACTCCACCGGTCCACTCTCATGCAGGAACTATGCGCCGAACCAAGTATGCAAAGTCGGTAACACCGCGCGACTAGCCTGATGTGCTGCTAGGATACTGTCCATGAGGGGCAATCCGTCCTCTGCGCTTCGTTAGGCACACCGTTCGCATCGCTAGCTGACTGTATGACACTTCGGCGATCGTCTTGGTGCGTGGGGACGAGTATTCGCCTACGTACGCTGCATTTGGATAAGGCCACTTTTGACAGCGGAAGCCACTCAATCCCCGTTGCAGCGGTGGAAGCTTCTTGTCGTTCGGACAATTGGTGTATTTCCAGATACGGGTCTCTCGGCACACCAGAGTGGTTCTCGACGAACAGGTCGCTGCAAATGTGTAGATCCCAGTTCACCAGTCCCAGAGGTGCGTCGTTTTGTGTAATTCGTAATTCCTTGTTCTTTGCGTATCCGATAATCACAGTCCCTGTCGCCTTTAAGGCCATGTTGCCTGCCTACTAGCTCCAGGAACCGAGAACGCAGGCCTGCACCCGCGTCATCCTTACAACCCGTTGATAAGCGATATCAACGACCCGTTAGAGGCAATTCACATTCCAAAGCACGTGCGAGAGCAGTAAGCTTTTGTTCCCGACCACTGTGGAGCCTCCGGAAGGGTGGCCCATGTGTCTGAGAACTTCAGTGTGACTTGAGTAGGGATCGGACGTCAATATTGTATCCTCCTTGATTCTGTGCCAATGTCAGCAATTGGAAAAGATGCAACAACATTTATCGGAGCTTACCTTATTGACTACTGCTTTTCGTAAGTTTTGCCCACGGGTCCTCAACGAAGCTAGGCAGGAAATAAGCCGTGTCTCCGTTCTCGTTCTGAACGCCGTTTCGCAATGCGTTCAATTCCGCTTTCGTTATTGAAGGGCCACCAAATGATATCATGTGCGCGGCAGGTTGATCACCGAGGTCCGATAGGCCAACAGGGTTTTCCGGGAGGTTCTGACCACGAGCTAAGAAGCTGGCAAGTCCAGAGCCGGTTGGTAGGGTGTCCTTTGCCCCAAGAGAGCTATCAGTTTGAGCTTGGTTGGCTTGTCCCACAAATTCTGCACCAGCAATATCGGTAATGCTGCTTTCAGTGCTCGCAGTCTTCTTTGTTCTGACTCCTAGCTTGGTAGAATTGGCACCGCTTGCATCAGCCTTGGCTTTGGGCGAGTTCGCGTGGTCGAATTTTCGCTTCTTGGTCCCCCCAAACGAGGCAAACCCCATGGCGGCAGCGATTTCGGCGCTGTCTTCTTCGTCCATGCTGGGTGCGTTCCTGTCGTGTTGAGAGTGTGGCTGAGGCCCGGGTTGATAGAATACGAAGAAGTATCAATTGACGGGGAACGTTACATAAGACGACGCTAACGGCAGCTGAGCCAATCGGAGCAGGAAAGTCTCCTTGGTGTGGGCCTTCCTTCGCGGTCTTGAAGAGAGCTTCGCCTGAGTCGGATGCTGACGTAGTGTGGGGATGTTGTCTTCGCAGTCACTTCGGTCGCTCCATGTGTAAAAGACGTGCACCGATGTATAGTGCCACGCATGTGGCTATGGCGGGCCTTAGCGCCAGTGGCATCGCACCTGGGCATTGGCAGGGTTCATCACCAACAATCCCCAGAGACGCCTGCACGGCGCCATCCCCCAACCCGTCCTTCGCCATGTTCTAGCTCTTGGACCTAACTCTACAAGACATCATATCCACCATGGAAAGCGATGATCCGCCAACTCCGGCCCAGCGCCGCTTTCTACGGCCCAGCGTGAGTCGCGTTTTTGGGCATGGCACATGGGCAGACGGCTAACCACAAGCTATAGATGCGGTCGGCAACCATGATCCAGCCCAAGACAGGCGAACGCGTTAAGAAAGCCTTTACGTTGCGCAGGTCTCAACACCGCCGGAGCCAGTCCGCCGAATTACTACTCGCACCTGGCCAGTTCGATGCGGAGAGACATCGCGACATGGGAAGAGTAGAGCGGCTACGGGAGACATGCAAGCACGGGTTGCGACAAAGCTACGCATACGCGCGGAGCCCCACCGGTATCGGCATACTCAAGTGCTCGTTTGCCTACGTACTCGGGTCGCTGGCTACCTTCGTCCCAGCCATAGCAGCACTCCTGGGCAAGAACGACGGCAAGCACATCGTCGCGACTATCACCGTATACTTCCATCCAGCTCGTTCAGCCGGCAGCATGCTGGAGGCTGTGATGCTCGCCTTTGCTGCTTTTCTCTATGCTGCCTTTGTCTCTTTCTCCAGTATGGCTGTGTCTGCATACTTTGGGAACAACGAACTTCTAGTAGTCGGGCATGTCATAGTGCTCATCGTATTCTGTGGAGGAGGCCTTGGGCTTGTCGGTTGGACGAAACAAAAGCTAGGCAACCCTCTCGTTAACGTGGCCTGTTCCTTGACTTCACTCGCTCTCATCACCATTTTGACAAAGGAGGGAGCGGTCCAAGCTGCCAAGTTTTCCTACGTCAAGGTCTGGCAGGTGTTGAAAATGATCATCATGGGTTGCACTGCATCGGCGGCTGTATCGCTCTTCGTACAGCCAAAGTCGGCGCGCAATGAGTTTCGCGACACTTTCATTCAGTCTACCGATGCCATGGCCGAGATGCTCAACGGAATCGCTATGAGCTTTCTCTCCGGCTCAGAACAAGATCTCAAAAGCGACTCTTTCGTCAAGGCCTCGAGTCGAAGCCAAGCCACGTTCAAAACGCTGGTCAAAAACCTGGGCGAAGCCAAGTTTGAGCACTATGCGCTGGGTACCGAGGCAGAATACAAGATCAACTCTAGACTGGTCAAATGTGTAGAGAAGCTGACGCAAAGCTTGGGTGGATTGCGGAGTGCTGCTGAAACGCAGTTCACCTTGCTTGCACAATCGGAGCCCAAAGGGGCGGCTTCGGAACCCATACCTGCGAACGGGACAGTTACTTCTTCCATCTTTTCAGACAGGACAATATCACAGAGCCCTCCTCATCTGCCTTCTCCTAGTCTGAGTCGTACGGACATGCGGAGTGGCATTCTCGCCTCTATTGATGAATTACCAGAAAGTTCCGCTGAAGCATCTGCACTCACTTCGGCTGCTGAATCAGACGATGAGTCTGCTTCAGCAAGAAAACATTCGGCCAAAACCACGAGTCTTTTGCAATCCAATCTCACGCCGGCTGATATGTTTTCCGTCTTCATAGCGCAGCTAGGACCACCGATGGTATGTCCGAAAATCATGTTCCAGTTTCTCCGCTGACCACAACAGAAATCTCTTGCATATACTCTACGCGAGGTACTCTCTGAGTTACCTTTTGGCCCTGGCCCGGAATACAACATGGCTATCAACGAGCACTTTCGTCACAGTCTCGTCGATGCGAAGGCTTTGTTTTCCAACGCACGCCAGGAAGCTCTTTCCACAGTCTACAAGAACAAGATACCAACAAGAACAAGCTCGGCAGAAGTAGCAGCTGACTTTGAAGAGGTCGCAGCAAGTTGCGGATATTTCAGTTCGTCGTTGATTGACTTTGCCGAGGACATGGTGGGGTTCTTGGACATTCTTGAAGAGCTCAAGGCCAATGTCAATCGCTATCCACGTCGGAGAACGTATAACTGGCTGAAGTTCTGGCAAAACGGTCGCAAGAAAGGTCATTCTGGCGCAGACTCAGAGGAGTCTAGCCTCAACGATGAAACAGATGCTCACACCCCAGGAGGCTCGCATGAAATCCACAATCCGATCTACCGAAAGGCAACCCGCGGAGATCCTTACAAGCCCGCGAACGAACAACCTTTGTCGTACCGTATATGGACATCTCTGGCAGTCTTCAGAAGGGACGACCTCAAGTATGCGGTGAAGGTCGGCATTGGCGCCGTCCTTTACGCCATGTGGTCATTTATTCAATCGACAAGAGATTTTTATGGCCACTGGCGTGGTGAGTGGGGCCTTTTGTCATACATGTTAGTCTGCTCTATGACAATCGGTGCTTCCAACACCACGGGATTCCAGCGATTCGCAGGTACCTGCATCGGGGCCGTATTGGCAATTGCTGCATGGATTGCTGCTGACGAGAATCCTTTTCTTCTGGGCTTCTTTGGTTGGGTTATCTCCCTGTTCTGCTTCTACATCATCGTCGGCATGGGGAAGGGACCCATGGGTCGTTTCATCCTGCTGACCTATAACCTTTCCGCCTTGTATGCCTACTCTCTTTCCGTCAAGGACGATGATGGAGATGACGATGAAGGCGGTATTTCACCTGAAATATGGGAGATTGTGCTCCACCGAGTAGTCGCTGTTATGGCTGGTTGCATCTGGGGTATCATTGTAACAAGGATCATCTGGCCCATTTCAGCACGCCGCAAAGTCAAAAAGGGCACATCCTTGTTGTGGCTGAAGATGGGCCTGATCTGGAAACGCGGGCCCTTGAAAACTGTCCTTGAATCTAATGAGCACACGAGCCGGACTCTTTCGTACATGTCTGAGCGAGAGGAGCTTGAACTTCGGAGGTATCTATCTCACCTCGAAACGTTGCGTGCGTCGGCCGCTGCAGAGTTCGAACTCAAAGGCCCCTTCCCTAACAAGAGTTTTCAAAACATCCTGGGTGCGACAAGCCGTATACTGGATAGTTTCCACGCTATGAATGTCGTCATACTGAGAGACCTGAAAGCGTCGGATGGTGAGAAGGAGGCTTTGAAATACACCCAAAAAGAGTGGACAGAGTTGAGTTGGCGCATCAGTCATTTGTTCTCAGGTAAGACTCGCGTTGTATTGAAGGCGGGATTGGAAGCTAATTGTCCGCAGTCATGGCATCGTCCATGAAGTTAGCATATCCGCTTAACGACGTTCTGCCCAACATCGAGCACACGCGTGATCGACTACTTGCGAAGGTTTTCGAGTTTCGACAGCATGGTCTCGGCAAAGTTATTGCTGCAGATGAAGATTTTGAACTACTGTATGCCTATGGTGGGTAATTCCAAGAAATAATGATAATTGAGATGGTGATACTGACGTAAACGCAGCGCTGGTAACTGGACAGCTTGCACATGATCTGAATGTAATCGGACAGGAGATTGAGAAGCTCTATGGTGTGCTGAACGAGGAGGATCTGAAGTTACAGTGATCGTGCATCAATCGGCTATTTGCTAGAAAATCCATGGCGCTCATGTCGGGTTCGCTCATTGCTATGAGATACATGTATATGGTGTTTTGTTTAGGAGGTATCAATGTGCCGTGTGTGCTCGTGCTATTGCCTTCTAAAGAACAAAGTAGTTGCGTCATAATCTACGGGATATCCAGCTCTCGAGAGGGGCTGAAAGGGAGACCATAAGTCAACATTGGCGAGCGCTTTCCTATCTAGCTCCGCGGTATCTCTAACCGTGCATGAGCTAGCGCGCAATGATGGCAAATGACTCACAATGAGAAATGTATGCACTTTGACATGCAAACCCGAGACGAATGATGGCTGTATACTGGACGTAAGGATACGCAAGAATTTGCTGTTGACGTGCGGTCGTGTGATGCTATGTTGATGACATGAAAAAAGTCTTGACGCAAGGAAATGACGAGTGGATGGTTGGCGCCAGCAGACCAAAAAGCCAGGGATGCACGCGCGCGTCCTTGTACTTGGGAGTGTAGAGTAACCGTACCCGTGCATGCAGCAGGATGTTGCTCTTGGGTCTCGCAACTTGAAAGTCACGAGCTTCGCAGCAGAATTGTTTCATGCCTCTTGGCGCTCGAATGTGAAGACAAAAGAGTGTACACCGTGAACATGCGCGAGTACAGATTGTGTAAAAACAGAAATACGACCAGAACAATGGTTGCGTGTCGGGTACTGCTATTGTGCAGCGAGTCGTGGCTTCCCGTGTTGGGGATCAAATCGACTAGTGGTCACATGACTGGCTTGGCGCTCTAAGCGATCACGCACCTGGCGTGGAAATTCGCCAGCATCTCTCCGCTTCAACAACGGTAAGTCGACAACGGACCACGGACGACAACAACATCGAAAATGTAAGGAAACCCGACTGCACATGTTCCAACACTGCCTCGAAGAGCAAATCCGCATCGGCTGCACACTCCGCGACTCGCAGCGGTGCCCTTGAGGTGCTCCAGACGTGGCGAACCCCTCTTCCCTCGACAGCATCCTCCGTCGCCTACAAGCGCACAATTGATCAAAATACTGACATGGACTGCTTGATAGGGTCAACCTCCGCACTCAGAAGCGCCTCGCGGCCTCCGTGGTCGGTTGCGGAAAGCGCAAGATCTGGCTTGACCCCAACGAGGTCAGCGAAATCGCCAACGCCAACTCCCGCCAGACCGTCCGCAAGCTCGTCCAGGATGGTCTCATCATCCGCAAGCCCGTCACCATGCACTCGCGTGCCCGCGCCCGGGAGCTGACCGCCGCCCGACGAATTGGCCGACACCGTGGTTTCGGTAAGAGGAAGGGTACCAAGGACGCTCGTATGCCAAGGTATGCAATCACCTTGCCTCTCTGTTGATGGATCTGGTGGAGAAGAAGCGTTGTGGGCTATCGCGGATGATGGGAGCTGTTACTAACGCGCCTGTCTACAGCCAAATCGTCTGGATGCGCCGTCTCCGTGTCCTCCGCCGTCTCCTCGTCAAGTACCGCGCCGCCGGAAAGATCGACAGGCACCTCTACCACGAGCTCTACCACCTCTCCAAGGGTAACACCTTCAAGCACAAGCGTGCTCTCGTTGAACACGTACGTTGACACATGACATCATGACTATGTCAAGACCCCCGCTCAATATTCGGCTACTAACATGCACTGTAGATCCACAAGGCCAAGGCTGAGAAGGCCCGCGAGAGGGTCATCAAGGAGGAGATGGACGCCAAGCGTGCGAAGACCAAGGCGGCCCGCGAGAGGAGGCAGGAGCGTGTCCAGCAGAAGCGTCAAGCTCAGCTGGGCGACGATGCGGAGTAAGGAAGGGATGGCATGACGAACACCTGGCGTGGGTCTTTTCAAGGTTAAAGGAGGGCGTAAATCTCCTTTTTATCTGGGCATATGCGGTCATGTTTCATGTTACGTCTGTGAAGGACTCTTCTCTCCATGCATATTCGACCGACAAGGCTGCCCCACTCTGATCATCGATGCCATGAGTGTACCAAAAAAGGGATATGAGCATCGGCATTAGAAACCAGTAGTCAATCTTGGAGTTGGTCTGCTTTCATGCACTGAACGTTTTGACGACTTTTGTGACTGTATAAATGAATCAAGCATGTGATGGTTGACGTTACTCCAACGCCGAATTACCCGAGTATCGCTGCCACAAGTACGTACGCGACGCCCGTTGCTTAAACAGGGTATCAAAGAATCCTAAACGCCCGATCCAAGCGCCATGTCCAGCCCCAAGCCCAACAACACCACTGTGCATCTAGATCTGGATTTGATTAGCATGGGCTGTTCTACCCGTATCAGCGAGGGGACTTACAAGCTTAAGCGCTGCCCTGTGCACGTTCCTCGTGAAGTTGAGCATGGCCTTGGCCTTGTTGTTGCCTCTCTGGAGTCTCCTGTAACCTTCCTGCACATGACTGGGCTGCACCGGCTCCCGAGCCTCTTCCGGAGGATCGAACAAGCCACGCTCTCTCTTCCTCTTGAGTCGATTCTGCTCTCCACCATGGTTCTTCTTATACAGATCCTCTGCATCCTTGACCTTGAGCGCCTCCTCGGTAAGCGTCTGCACGATCTCGAAAGTCAGGAAACCCAGGATATCGATGATGTCGTCGGAAGGCTTGGAATCGGTGATGAGACCGAAGCCGGCCCATTCCTTGAAGCGCTTGCCTTTGCGGTAGGTGAAGGAGGCTTGACGACAGTCGGACCAATGCACGTATTCCTCACGCGTCATGTTTCTCGTGCGCTCATCTGCGTTCTTTAGACGTTGCAAGGTGGCGTAGTTCATTTCTTCCTCTGCTTCGTCTTCGACATCGTCTTTTTGGGGTGGGAACTCGGTGAAGAAGGATTGCACGTCCCAGACTAGATCGACCTTGGTCCGCTTGGCCTTTTTGGATGCGTCGACGGGTGCAGCACCTGGTCCACCAGCTCCAACCACTCCGGCTGCTATGTCTGCATCTCCGGCTCCTACATCAGCTCCCGCATCACCACCTTTGTCGTCGGAATCTTTCACCGAGCGGCGCACATCTTTCCATTGAAGAAAGTGGCGGAGTCGAGAGATTTTCGCGCGATCGTGTCGGATCAGCATGAAGAGGTCGTCGGTAGAAATGGACTTTGAACCACGACGAGTTGCAAGCGCGGTGCATTCTCGTAGCATGTGCTGCACTTGGTCTTGCACGATGGATTCAATCAAGGTTGTGGTTTCGGGGGATGGCTCGCCTGTCTCGCCGGAGACGAACATCATCTGCGGGATGGTTAGATTGAGGCCGATTTCAAATAGAAACAGATCGTCTGATGATGCGGGCTGAGACACTAGGGGCGAGAAATCAGGTGGGGAGGATGCCGATGAAGCCATGATACTGACTCCCTATAACGAAGGTGGGGGCAAAATATTGAGTCAGGAAGATGGATGGGTGATACAAGCGCTGTGGGCATCTCGCTGATGAGCTTTTTTTTCGAGCTCGGATACGGAGGTAATAGATGGAACTGGAGATGGGGTGAAAGACGGTGAAGTAGGGTAGGGGCCATGTTGGCTCTATGTTGCACCAACACGAAGATGCTGGCAAGTAAAGAGTCTCGCAAATCTCAGGTGTTTGAACCGCATTCCTCAAAAATGATAGGAAAGATGAGTGTGTAGGCTGCCGCCCGGAGAGGAAAGGCATATAAGGAAGAGCAAACGTTAGGGATGGCGATGTTGACTTGAGATAATCCTATTCCTTCTCTTTCTTCGGTGCAGTCTCCAATATCTCAAGACAGTAACATATTCAAGGGACTTGGAAAATATAGCAAAAAGGACTAACCTGTTGGATCTCCGTCCGATACTTGGCCATCTTATCCTTGTCCGACATGATGTTCTACTCTTTACGTCCAAGGCTGACAAATTCATACAATACGTGTCGCAAGACTCATACAACTATTCAATATACAAAGTAGAGTACAAGAGGCGCTGCGCTTGGCGATGGCCGTGAATGAAGGTCAGGTTGTCGACGCGGTTTGCGGTCTACTAGCGTGATTTCAGACGATGCCCCCGGCTGCGACGCTTGGCCCAGATGGGTTCAGCCTTACAACGCAAGTCACAGCCCCGCCAACTTTTTGTGAATTTCGCGCCGATACCCCACCACGCCCCCATTCACTCAGCAAACGCGTGATAATCGACAAGTAGCCATGTTATATCTCGTGGGTCTCGGCTTGGCCGATGAGAAGGACATCACCGTCAAGGGTCTCGAGGTTGTGAAGAAGGCGGAGCGCGTCTACCTCGAGGCCTACACGGCCGTCCTGCTGGTAGAGAAGGATGTGCTTGTGAGTCGAAGACATGGAAAGTACAAGGAGCATTGAGAGGCTAATTATCACGGTAGTAGGAAGCCTTCTATGGCCGGGAAGTCATCATTGCCGACCGCGAAATGGTCGAGTCTTCAAGCGACGATATCCTCAAGGATGCCGACAAAGTGGATGTCGCATTCCTCGTAGTAGGAGATCCATTCGGGTACATGACCTCCCCCTTCAACCACGGGATCACGGCTGACAATGCACTAGAGCGACTACGCACACTGACCTCGTCCTCCGCGCCCGCGAACTCTCCATCCCTACACGCTCCATCCCCAACGCCAGCATCCTCACCTCCATCGGCACGACCGGCCTGCAACTCTACAACTTTGGACAGACTGTATCCATGGTCTTCTTCCTTGACAACTGGAAGCCCGCATCCTTCTACGACCGCATCAAGGAGAACGTATCCATCGGTCTCCACACTCTCGTCCTCCTCGACATCAAGGTCAAAGAACAAAGTATAGAGAACATGGCAAGAGGGCGTCTGATATACGAGCCACCACGATACATGACAGTCGCTCAATGCGCGCAGCAGATGCTGGAGATCGAGGAGGATGTGAAGCAAGAGGGTGCGTATACAAAGAACAGTCTGGCGGTAGGTGTTGCGAGGGTAGGCGCCGAGGATCAGCAAATCGTTGCGGGAACATTGGCACAGCTTTGCAATGCCGATCTAGGCAAGCCGTTGCACAGCCTGGTGCTGCTCGGCAAGCGGACGCATGACCTTGAGAGAGACTTCCTCGAGGAGTTCGCTGTGGACAAGGAGAGCTTCAAGGAGGTGTGGAAGAGGGACTATGAAGGCAAGGCCTAAAAGGGTTTCAAAATGTGGTTGGATGTTGTGAATCAGATGGTCTACAGTAGCATCTGACAATATGCTACTGTGCACTTGACTATCGAAGCCTATGATGACCAGTCCATAATACCCATGCAACACTTCGCATCGCGGCATCCTCCAATCTTCACACTCTTGTTCACATTCGCTTTATGATGAAAAGAGATAAATCCTTGTGGGCCGTAGTAGGGGAGTCAAAGCAACGGCTTCTGACGTCACGCTTACCTACGTAATTATTATCATGTGATCACAACTCGTTACACAGTGTACGATGTTCTTCATGACTGAAAAGATCCGCTACTACCTTTCCGCTTACACCCACCCTTCCATGATTCCGGCAGTTCCGGCATGTTAAAATCGAGCAACAACAAGATAGACCCCGGTTCCCCGGGCGCAAGGCTTCTTGAAGATATCTTAAATCCAGATCCATCTCGCACACCCTTTCCTTCGAGCGGCTATAGCGGAACCGAATTATACAGGGAACGTAGCGATAAAGAAGAGAAGATGCAGAACCTGACATCAAATAGCGATGGACCAAGGTTCCGGAGGTCAAGTACGAGGCGCACAGCAAACGGATACATGCCAATTGAAGACTATGGATTGATCGGTAACATGCGGACCTGCGCCATGGTCGCGATGGATGGAGGCATCGATTATATGTGCTGGCCATATTTCGACTCGCCGTCTGTATTCTGTCGAATCCTGGACAAAGAGAAGGGTGGCCACTTCACCATAGGGCCGACCAGCGACGAGCTCTGTACAACGAAGCAACAGTATCTTCCTGCGAGCAATATCCTCCAGACGCGCTACTTGAAAGAGGAGGGTGTCATGAACGTCGTGGATTTCTTTCCGAGACCCAACAATAAGAGTTGGGATGCGCAATACCACGCCAACGTCATCGCGAGTGAGCATACTGGCAATGTGCCCGAGCGCCCTGATCTCCAGAAATGGCTTATTAGGCGAGTAGAATGTATGCGGGGAACTGTCGAAGTCAATTGCGACGTCTTCCCTGCTTTCAATTATGCCCAAGATAAGCATACCACCGAGATCGCCGACTTAGGCAAGACTTCACAGGGTCATTGCCTGCAACGCGTAACTTTTAGATCCGAGGGCTTGGCCCTGGAACTGAATGCGACCATCGACTGTGGCGATGAACCAGAGCAGTCTTGCCCAAAAGTTATTTTCGAAAAGGCACCAGACGCTCGAAGCTTTGGCGATGGGGTCATAGCTACGTTCACCTTGATTGAGGGTCAGGCTGTTTCCTTTATCTTGCGCGATGCAGAAGACCATAGCCCAGATGTGATTGAAACCGAACAAGTCACTGAGCTTCAGAAAAACACACAAAAGTACTGGGCTCGATGGATTCAGCAAAGCAAATACGTGGGTCGATGGGAAGAGGTTGTCACAAGAAGTCTGCTGCTCTTGAAGATGTTGACGTTCGAGCCGAGTGGAGCGATTGTTGCTGCGCCTACTTTCTCTCTACCAGAAGACTTTGGGGGCTCTCGTAATTGGGACTATCGCTACTCATGGGTCCGAGATGCATCTTTCACCATCTACATCCTTCTCCGTATGGGCTTTAGCCACGAAGCCGAAGCCTATATTAGCTATATCTTCCAGCGTGTCAGGGAGGCCAAAGCACGACATGGAGCCCTTCCAATCATGTTCAGCATCCACGGATCGACCGACTTGCCTGAGCTTGAACTCCCGCACATGGAGGGCTACAGAGCAAGCCAGCCCGTCCGCATTGGGAACGGCGCAGCATTTCATGTACAACTCGACATCTACGGTGAACTGATGGATGGTAAGTTTTGAATGTACGAAGTGCATGTGAGACAGACTCACTGACTTCGCATCTCCTTAACTAGGAATCTACCTCGCAAACAGATTTGGCCGCCCTGTTTCCTATGACCAGTGGCTCACGGTTCGAGATATTGCAGACTACGTCTGCACCATCTGGAAGGAGCCTGACATGTCCATCTGGGAAGTCCGTGGCAAGAAGCAGAACTTTGTGTACAGCAAGATGATGTTATGGGTAGCGCTTGACCGGGCGTTGCGTCTTGCAGACAAGCGGAGCTTCCCATGTCCCCACCGAGCAGAGTGGTACCGGGTTCGCGACGAGATGTGCGAAGAAATTATGGAAAAGGGCTACAACTCGGAACTAGAGTGCTTCATCCAGAGCTATGAGTCGCATGAGATTCTAGATTCTGCTGTGCTGATTGCGCCTCTTGTCTTTTTCATCTCGCCGACGGATCCTCGCTTCTTGAAGACACTGGATCGCATCTTGAAGCCGCCCGAGAAGGGAGGTTTAACGAGCACCGGCTTGGTATACCGCTACAACCATACCCTTAGCGACGACGGTGTGGGTGGACAGGAAGGCAGTTTTTCCATGTGCACGTTTTGGCTAGTCGAGGCACTAACAAGAGTAAGTGCAGTAGTTCCCCAACCTTGTTTTGCTTTTGTCTAACGACCGCAGGCTGGCGCATATGACGAGAAGTATTTGTTACAGGCCGTCACGATTTTCGAGAACATGCTGAGTTTTGGAAACCACTTGCACATCTTCTCGGAAGAGATTGCGCGGTCGGGTGAGCAGCTAGGCAACACACCACAAGCATTCAGCCATCTTGCCTTGATTTCTGCAGCGTTCAATCTGAACAAGACATTGAGTAGCCGGCAAAGGTAGAGTAAGCGATTGTGCGTCCAATATCAAATATAGACGGAAGCGACAGATAGCAATGCATTGCAGCGTCATGAAACCTGATGAAATGTTCTAGATGCTTGCGCTAGTTCCCAGGAATGCGACGATCGCCATTTAGCACGTCATGGCTGCGTTTTTTCCCCAGCCGGGACGAGATCCAAGGGCGCTAGCACACAAATACGCCGTCTGGCTGGATTGTGTGGCGCTGGCAGACCAACCGCCCCCTGATGGCGACGCGCACAGTGCGGCGCACTGACTGGGCAATCTCTTTCAGCGCATCTTCCAAGGCTTTAATGCCCTTGATCTGTCGACAGCGCACCCCAAGCCATCGCCAGTGGGCCATGACATAGCACCTATTTCGTCTTCACTCACTCTCTATAGTCATCCATTCGTTCTCTTTTTCGACCTTTTCCGTATTATCCGCGCGACACGTAACATCGTCATCAGTCCACTCACAACGCGTCGCAATTCGCACACAACGACCGCCTTTCACCATCATGTCGCTCTCTTCCTCGTCCTCCTATAGCGCCTCAACCCTCTCAGCCATTGACGAGAAAAGCGAGATGCCTGCACCTCCGACTGAACTCCTTGTTCGCGACTTCGGCTGGCCCTCGGTCTCTCCGCGCTACCGCGGTGACCACACCCCCGAGAGCAACCCAGACTGGGACCACGACCCTCTGGAGTGCGAGAAGGCCAAGCAAGAGGCCTTTGAGAAGATGGAGAGAAGCTACGCTCTATACATGGCCAACCTAGGGAAGCGGGTCCCCGCCCAGAAGAAGAAGGCCGCCTGGGCCCGCTTCCTGCCTTGGGTCCGATGATTGTGCACCTTCAAGACACCTCAGTCGAACATGCAGTGTCATTGAGGGCATTACCGATGCGAAATCGGGGGGAAAGACACGAGGCCGCGCCGCGCTTGTTCGCTACGATATTTCAAAGAGCAGGATACCCGTTTGACCAACACAAACAAAATTTCACAAGATACCCGTTGTTATAAAGCGAGAGAGAGAGACAGAGAGCAAGACTGGAACAGCTGGACGATAACAAGAAGGAAGGAAGCAGCGCATCGCCCTGGATCCACATATGCTTCGGAAACTGTTCGGCGGTCTAGATCCGACGTGCCGAGCTATCGTGACAAAGGAAGGTGTGGGGCTGGCGTCCACCTTGCGCTTATCTGGAAAACTGTCTTTGATACCCATCTTTATTCTTTCCTATGTTCTGAGAAAAGCTTTGTGCTTCGTTGTTTTCGCGGCATCCTATTGCAAGCATTTGTTCACTTGTATACCCAGTTTAGATTCCTTTTCCCAACTTTTGCGCTCGAACGATATAATATACTAATAAATTGACGATTTTACTAAAAGGCAAGAGGGCTATCTTGCGTACTACATGGGTCTGCATGTAGTGACTAGGCGTCGCGGGGTTATTCTGTCTTGGGTCTTCGGGAAATATCACCCACTCCACTGTTATGCAGCGGCAGACCGTTCCCGGCCATGGCGAGAGCAACATATCAATATGGGAAGGCCCCCACTGCAAACGTGTCAATTTTCTCTGCGCAACAATTTCCTTTGAATTTTCTTGGTCCCTCTCTCGCAGGAGTAGTTCGCACGCACGTTCTTCGCTGCATCACAAACCTGCTCCTACTACATTAGGTATCCCCTTCTTTGACTAAGCTCTCAACATGGGCTCCACAACAGAACAAAAGACCATGCGGGCGATGCAGTACGACGCACGAGACAACAAGCTCCATCTTAACGAAGTACCTATTCCAGAGCCACGCGAACATGAGATCCTCGTCAAGATGGGATCTGCATCGCTTTGTCACACTGATGTGATGCTCTTTGAGACCAATGAGCAAGGCCTCATTCTCGGCAAGAACCCCGTGACCATCGGCCACGAAGGCACCGGCAGAGTAGCTTCGACCGGGTCAGGAGAAGTGGCTAAGAAGTTCAAACAAGGCGACCCGGTGGGCTTCATTTGCGCCGTCGATTGCTGCTTCGAATGTTATGCTTGCAAGAATGTGCACAACGCCTGGTGTTCGACCGGTCAGACGAAGATACAGGGGTTCAGCGCCGACGGGTACTTTGCGGAGTATGCGGTAGTCGATGCTCGGGAGGTCATCATACTGCCTGAGAACTGTTAGTTGATATCTTGTACAAGCGAACTCACAGTAGAAAATGCAGCGCTGACTTGGCTACTACAGTGGATCCAAAGAAATCGGCACCTCTCTTCTGCGCCGGCGTAACAGCATACCACGGCATTGCAGACTGCGAATTACCCGCTGGGTCCTGGGTCGCAATTATCGGTTGCGGTGGTCTCGGCCATATGGGCATCCAATACTCCAAAGCCATGGGCCACAAAGTCATCGCCATTGACATCACAGACCCAGCCATAGAAGAAGCCAAGAACTGCGGCGCAGATTACACATTCAATTCCATGACTGATAAAGACTACAAGAAGAAAATCTCAGAGCTCACTGGCGGCGGCGTACACGCTGCAGTTAACTTCACTGCGTCGAAGAAATCTTACGATGACTGCCCCGCCATAGTCAAGCCGGGCCAGGGCATGATTATGGTCGTCGGCATTCCGCAGCAGCCGCTGGAGTTCAACGGGCTGGATATCGCCCTGGGCCGGTACAGAGTCAAGGGTGCGAGCAATGGAAGTAAGTATATCTGGGGGGTGTTTTTTTCTGAACAATATCGGGATGCTGATAGTGATTTAGCGTGCTATAATATGAGGGAGGCGATCGAGTTCTCTGCTAAGCACAACATCATGCCGCACATGACGGCTTTTCCACTGGAGGAGGTGCCGAAGATGGTCGAGTTGATGAACTCGCATAAGGCCAAGGGGCGTATGGGTGTGGTGTTTGACTAGATCGATGGAGCTCGTGTAGAAAGAAATTTTATACATGAACACACACCGATGGAGTGACGAGTTGATAGTACACTGTTACCTGCTTGAGTCAGTCTCTCGCCTGAAAATCCGGCCGACTGGAAGCTAGATTCGGGAGATGCAACTAGATAGAAGTAAAGACTAGGTACTGCGTGGCGTTCTGGTGTGGCACTCATGATGTTACCACGGCAACGCTAGAAGAACAAGGAAAGCGTGCTCTAGTGTGCATTTACACAGGGCTGCCCCGCTGACCCTTAAACACATGCACATCCAGCAACAACGACACCGGGTAGGGACCTTTGATTCTGAGCCTGTAATATTTTTTTGATACCCGACCTTCCCTTCTTTCTTAGTGATACCCCTTTTTACCGGCGCCATGGGTTCCGACGACCTCATCGACTTCGAGGTTATCGAAAACCAAAAGGAAAACATCCAGTCCCTCCCCAGCGGACGTTCAGCCAGAGCGCTCGCCCAACTCTACACACCACCACTGACGTCGGGCGCGGGCGCAGGTCACATTCCGTCGCCGTCGCAGATGCAGGATGCGAACAGCGCGACCCGTCTCCAATTCGAGAAGGAGCTCATGGCCATCGACGATTCCGACGACCCTCTCGACGTTTACGACCGATACGTGAAATGGACGCTAGACGCATACCCCTCCGCACAGAACACGCCCCAGTCGCAACTCTGCCCGCTGCTCGAGCGCGCGACGAAAGCATTCCAAAACTCGCCGCAATACAAGAACGACGCCCGCTACCTCAAGCTGTGGCTTCACTACATCAATCTCTTCTCCGATGCGCCCCGCGAAATCTTTGCATACCTCGCCCGACACAATATCGGCGAGAACCTTGCGCTATACTACGAGGAGTTCGCTGCCTGGCTTGAGTCTGCTGGCCGCTTCACCCAAGCAGAGGAGGTATACAACATGGGCATTGAGCGCGGGGCCCGCCCAACAGAACGCTTGATCCGCAAGTACGGCGAGTTCCAGCACAGGTTCGAGAGCCGCCCACAAGAAGTGCCAGAGCCGACGAGCCCTGCATTGCCCGCCGTTCGCCCAGCGCTAGCGGCCAAGATGGACCCATTCGCGGCTGCATCACCGAGCACCCCAGTCCCACAAGCGCAGCCTCAGCCAAAGCCTGCGGGAGGCGCATCTCGCTCTGGAAAGGCTAAACTTGCCATCTTCTCCGACGGTGACGACTCCGCCAGGCCCGCCTCGATTGGCAGCGGCGAAGGTTGGGACAGCATTGGATCGCTCGCGGACCGCAAGAAGGAGAACACACCGGAGGCGCGGCCTTGGGCTGGCGAGACTCTAAAGGTTGGAAAGAAGAACACGGGCGTTCCCAAGATGTCAATCTTCAAGGATGAGGTGAGTTGATCCACCTCCATCAGCCCCTTCATATATTTACGATGACAGGACTAATTGGTGGGCGTTTGCCATTCATGTATTCAGACCAAATCAAATCTCAATGACAAAAATGTCAATCCCCATCCGTTGCGTGAATATCAACAAGCTGTCAATCCAAGGACCGGACGAGTCGAGGTAGTCTTTGTCGATCTAGAGAAAGTGTATCCTAACCATGAGGACCCCATGTCTGAAGAATATTCTTTTGAGGAATTACGAGCTAAACACAGGGGATGGATGGACCATGACTGGGCAGCTATGCGCCGTAAAGAGCAACAACAGGAGCAGGAACAGGCGAGGAGGGCTGCCGAAGCAGCAGCTGTTGCTAAACAATCCAAGCCTAAACCCAGGCCCATGCCTTTGGCGCCTAGGCAAGAGCCTGAACAGCCTCCTAAGCCGAAAACAGTGCCCTTGAAGGGAAGTGTCGACGATGACATGGGCAACGATGAGAATGCGCCGCCTTCGCAAGTCGATGTGGACAAGGCGAGAGCAGCCAAGAAGGCTAGACGTGAGGAGCGTGCCAACCGGACCAGGAAGATCAAAGTCATGGAGACGAAAGAGATTCGCGGAGAAACGCAAACGAGTAAGTTATGGGAGCACTTTCAGAATTGAAAGATATTGACGCAGGTAGTCCAAACAAATCTGGATTCTCCGGCAAAGCCGAAGATAAGACGAAAGAAGGCTGGTCCTGAAATGACCATGACCCTTCATACCAAGGAAGCCATGGATGAGATCTACGACATATTCAACGAGCCATTGAAGAACGCCGATGAAAACGTTTCTGAGGTGCAGAGTGGCGAGGAAAGTAGTGAAGACGATGAAGAAGACGATTACACAAGTGGAGCCGAAAGTACAGGAACTGGCCGTATATCCTGTGCCACGAGCGAATTCGGCGACGAAACCACAGCCGGAGACTTCACGCTTGGAACGAGAGTCCTAGACCCCGACAACGAAGATGATAGCGATGGAAGCGAGGAAAGTGATAGGAGCGACAAGAGTGACGAGAGTGATGCGGACGACACAGATGTCAAGAGCGCTTCCGCATGGTCTGATTTCACTGAGAGTAAACCCGGAGTCAAGGACAATAAACAAGACGGGTCTGATAACGAGTCTGAACGTTCCGATCAATCCCAGGATGATTCGTTCGATGAGGTGTCGCACCCAGACGTTGAATCCGAGCAGCAACAAGATGAAGAGGTTGTTACCCCTACATCGCCTTCAGCACCAGCATCCCTACCTACGCGATTTGTACCTGTTCCACCCGAAGACTACAATCCCGCTATGCGGCCATATAGGGATCCGGTTGTGGTCGCTAACAACCGCTTACCCTTCATGACACCCATCGTCGAGAAGACCGAGTCATCGTTAGGCATTGCTACTGCGGTAGCCCAAAAGGACTATTTCACAGCCAAAACACCATCACGGTCAAAGGGTACCCCTGCTATCCTCGAGGACGATGACGAGACTTGTAGTAGCGCCTTTTCCGATATCCTGGATCAAGTTATTGATGGTCCAGGGAAAGTTGCAAAGCTAGCTCTGACCGAATCGAAACCTCTACTGAAGGAGCCCCTTGACGAGCCGCAGCGGAAACCATTGGCCGCAAAGGAGGCTCCAGCTGCAGCCATCAAGCCTAGTGGCCCAATTATCAAGGACAACCAGTGTAACCCAGTAGACGAGAGTATCCGCAAAACTATTCTTCAAGAGATCCAACCCCCACTCGATAGTTACGATGGTTACTACGCCGATATAGAGGAGAGCTATGGAAAGGGCGCTGATATCCGCAAGTACACGAAAGCAGTATCGAAACTCAACAAGAACGCGAACGAGAAGACCACGACTAATCTGGCTCTATGCCCTACCCTGGAGTTCCCTGGGACAGACCGGACTTATGCTGTTAAACGTGAACTCGGTAAAGGAGCTTTTGCGCCAGTGTATCTGGTCGAGAGTAAAGAAGCCGAGAATGACCAGGACGAGAACAAGCCTTCGCAGATGGGCAAGGGAGAGTTTGGCCTGAAGCGACAAGCTCTGGAGGCAATCAAGATGGAAGACCCACCCACACCATGGGAGTTTTACATCATGCGACAAGCCAAACGGCGACTTGGTGTCTCAAGGGCAGCTGATTCTATTGTTTCCGCATATGAGATGCATGTTTTCAAAGACGAGTGCTATCTCGTCGAAGAATACCGGGACCAAGGGACGCTGCTCGATTTAGTAAATCTCGCTCGTGCGGATAACGGTGTAATGGACGAGCAGCTTGCCATGTTCTTTACTGTGGAGCTCTTCCGCACTGTGGAGGCGCTTCACTCCAAGGGTGTAATACACGGCGACCTCAAGTCCGACAACATCCTCGTACGATTCGACGCCCTACCGAAGGACGAGCACTGGGACTCTGAGTACAAGCGCGACGGACGTGACGGTTGGTCTGCCAAGGGAGTCTCCCTGATCGACTTTGGTCGTGGTATCGACATGAAGGCCTTCAAACCTGATGTGCAGTTCATCGCAGATTGGCCTACCACGGAAGCTGACTGCGCCGAGATGCGTGAGCTGCGGCCCTGGACTTACCAAATCGACTACCATGGTCTCGCCGGTATCGTCCACAACCTCTTGTTCGGAAAGTACATTTCGACAGTTGCTGGGGGCGGAGCCACCCTTGGTGCTGGCGCGACCAAGACATACAAAATAAAGGAGAGCCTGAAGAGGTACTGGCAAACAGAGCTCTGGCACGAGTGTCTCGACTTGTTGCTGAACCCGTTGATGCATCTAGACTGCGAAGAAGGAAGGAAGTTGCCCGTGCTGAAGGGGATGAAAGAGGTGAGGGAGAAGATGGAGGAATACCTCGAAAACAATTGCGAGAAAGGCGTAGGCCTGAAAGCGCTTGTCAGACGGATGGAGGAAGCTGTGAAGCGGAGATGATGGACATGACCTTAACGTATTGATAAGGTTGGGGAGTGTTTGGAGTTCAGGCTGCATTGCTTGGAGTTGTTGGATATTGAACGTCAGTGATACCTTTATGAGCAATGATACATGTTTGATTCGCCACGCGTTGCATACAGAAATGCCTTGGACGACAAAATGTCAAGTGTTGTGTGAAGTCAATCTCGACATGATGTAATGCACCGCCAGCGTAGCGTGTTTGCGTCCGTGCATGGATGTGGGTGCCTTGAGCTACTCGCGGGGAGCTTTCCCACCTCCGCTCCTACCTGGGTATTAGACAATTGCTAGCCTACCACTTCTACTCACCACTTCTTACTCAGCTGTCCCCGATGCTTCTGCAGCCGTAAGAAACCTGCTACATCCAAAGGAAATACCCCGCGCCCCCCCCCCCCCCCGATACACAGAGCGACAGCAACTATACACCCCACCTCGCCGCACGCCGTACGCCGCCTCGCCCACTCGCTCGACCACAACATCACTCGACACAGACGCGATCATGTCGGGCGAACTAGCCACCTTACTGCTCTCATTCGAGCCAAATAGTCCGCATGTCGAAAAAAGGCGCGACTACGACTCCAAGGCCCGCAGCTTTGTTTCCCAATTATCCAACATCCCAGCATCACAATGGTTGAAGGGTGCGGATACAGAGCAAGATCCGCTCGTAGTAGGTACGCTTCAGGGCATGAAACTGGACCCGACTAACATCACAGGTACTCAACCCTGCCGAAAACTCAATAGCATACGCCTTCGTCCTCCGTAACCGTATCGCCGCCCTTGTCGAGAAGAAGAACATGCCCGAGACGCTGCAGCCTGGCGGGACTTTGTGGAACCAGCTGGTTCTGTTCTTAGAGATGGCCGACTCCGTGCAGCTGCGTTATGTCGGAAAGGAATGGAAGAACCTGGTAGAATACACAGAGCAGATTGCGCGTGCATGTGGATCAGTATGTAGACTTCTGTCCGTCTGTTGCAAGGAACTCATACTAACTCGTCCAGCCGAGCCTCGCCATCGCGCCGATACGGTCAGCTATGGCTCGTCTTGATCCCACCACCGGCACCTTCACCTCAATTCACATGATCTTCATACAGCTCTGCCTAGAGACGCGATCGTACGCCGCAGCCGAACCCATCCTCGACAACTATATCCACACCCTCCCTCCGAAGATCCCCAATATCGTTCGCGAGGGACTGGAATACTCTGTGCCATGTGCCGATGTTGCGAGCAGCGGAGAGTACATTCATCAGAATTCTGGCCACACAGATAGGGTTGGGCTGGCAGATATCCAAGAATACTATATCCTGGGAGCTATGGCATACATGGGGATGCGGCAGTTCGCAAAAGCACAGCACTTCCTAGAGCACGTGCTCGTGGTTCCTTCGGCGAACACAGCGAATGGGCTCATGTTGGAGGCTTACAAGAAGTGGGTGTTAGTGAGCTGTCTTGTAGAGGGAGCGGTACGTTATAGCTAGAATCGGAGCTGAGCACAAGCTAACTCGGACAGATGGGCACTGTGCCCCGGACAGCCAATCCCAGTGCGATCAAGAACGTCAAGGCCGCCTCAAAAGCGTACGAAGCGTTAGCAGAGGCGTATGGAGAGCTGGACAACATGTCGAAATTGAAGGCTCAGAGCAAAGCGGGTGCTGAGATCTGGGCAGAGGTATGATAATGAAACATGTCTTGAAACAGCGAGGTTTCGTTTCACCAAGCGCTGACAAGACATTTAGGACGGTAACACAGGTCTCGTTACCGAGCTCGTCAGCAGCCAAACCAAGACGTATGTTTCGCGGCTGTCACGGACATACTCGGCGATACCAGTCTCTAACATTGCTACCCACCTGGGCGCTACCACGAACGAGATCGCGCAGTATATCGACACTTTGATCAAAGATGACCAGCTCAATGCGTGCTTGCAGGAGTCGGACAAGTCAAATGCGGGGGTGGTATTACGTTTCTACCTGGACCCCACACAGGGACCGCTAGCCAAGAGCGAGAAGCAGCAGCAGCAAGCACTGTTTCAGCAAACGCTTCGTACCAATATGCTCGCTGAGCAGGTCAAGGATGCGGACTACCGAATGACGCTTACCAAGGAATACATTGAGAACCAGAAGCGGCTGAACAAGAGGCAGGGCAACAGCAACGACGCGATGGACACGGCGTGGGATGATAGCCTTGACGCAGAAGAGGACATAATGGGCGATCTTCACTGAACATGGACGGCGATGGTATACCCCAAGCGATTCGAAAGGCATATGAAAGGTGGGTCATTACTTGACTAGGAAACCGAAGAGGGAACTGGTGGCGGCTAGTGCTACTGAGGTTAAGTGTTTAGCACGTCTGGGCATGAGAAGGATCATGCCGTGATAACGGGAATGCATGAAACGTCTTGTGGTGGTGGATCCCAGACAGCAGGAGTTGGCGCGGTCCGACCATGTAAGAGGCAACAAGTGCATCGAGACAGCGGAGGGACGAAAACGAGGATGGACAATAGACTATAGATGTCACATCCGTCGTCGGAAGAGTAGTAAAAAGAAAGAATCAATGCAGCCCGAATGGTAGGCCAAGAGGGAATTTGTGATGTACACATTGCTTGTTGCGGGTGCCTTTTTCGTGTCAGGCGTTGTCGCGTATTGGCCCATGGTTCCGAGTCGGAGAGGTCGGACAGCCGAGGCAGAGAGCGGGACTTGTGACGCGTGGGCGAAAAGTGGAGGACGACTCAGTGAGAAGGAAGTGTGTGTCAAGATTATCAGATGATTATCGCAGATGCGCGACACGACGGCGGCGCTGGGCTGCTGTCCTTATCCTCCGCGTGGGAAAGGACCGACTGGGCGAATTGCGATGTTCGGCCGCCGGTCGGGCATGGATCACAGAGAGAGCGAGAGAGCACGCGCGGAACAGGCGAAAAAGACGGCAGTTAGCGACGAGAGAGAGAAAGCGAACGAAGGATATTTGTTTTTACGTCGCACTCGGACCTTGCGCCCTCATGGGTAGGGATGGGATTCCGACGGCAATGGGAAAGTTGGGCATTGCTGTTGGCGCCATTTGGTAGAGGCTGGGGGTCATGTTTGTTTTGGTGGCTGTTGGCCAGGTACGGAGAATGAAAGAGGGGGGTGCAGCAGTCGGTGGATACGGGGCATGCTCCGGATGCAGTCGATGGAATGAACAGAGGAATGAATCGATGATGGGGCATATACACACGCGTCGCGCGTGAAATGAGATGGGGGGGGGGGGGGGGAGGGGGGATTGTAGGGTAGTAATGGCCATGCATCGTGGACCCGAGGGTGCAGATAGGCCGTGTATGAATCGTTCTGGAAAACGCCTACTGCATCCTTTGCAACTAGTCGGATGTGTCTAGCAGGATACTATTTACAGCGTATTGTATGTCGCGTGCCCGGGACTTCTGGAGACGCTCGTGAATTGGTAGTTACTGCTATATCTGGAGAATGATGGTGGATGGAAAGATGGGTAGATTAGACAGAGTCATGATCTGGTTGGTGCCTTGGAGACAGAACTAGATGTGGCGACAGGGGTGGTGGGTGAGCAAGACGGGAACAGCCAGCACCAAGCTGTCGACGAGCGATTGCGTGCAGCAGAGCACGGTTCCAGCACGCACGCAAAAGCTCATAGCACAGGTTCGCTGAGTCGTTGGTTCATGATGTAGGGCGAGCAGCGGACAGGGGGGTGGGATTTAGCATATTGCCCCCTGTCCCGAGCGCGTCTCTCTCTATGCCCTGTTTGGAACGGGACCCCTGATGGCCATGCGGGTACAACTTGGCGCCATGTTGCCGGCCGTCGTCGCTCCACATTCGTCTCTGCCTCTCTAGGGGTCTGGAGTAGGACATAGACAGAGCAGACACAACCGCACATTGCACGACAGCAGAGCAGCAACCAAGGCCCTGCCCGCCCACGCCGCCACGCACCGCCGCATCATTGCCCGCCCGCCCGCTCAGCGCGTTCCTGCTTCGGCAACCATGCCTGCATCCGCATTGCATTAACCGCTGGCTTGGCCTGAGACACGCAGCCTGAGTGTCGACTCTCCACGATGGATATCGAGAGCCCGCCCCCAGCGACAGGACCGCCAGCGCCGCCAGCAGCAGCATCAGGAGGAGAGGGACCGCCACAGCCACAGCCACAGACACCCTACGGCCGCCAGTCGTCGCGCAGTGGCTCCATCTCGTCGTCGTCGGTCGTCACGGTCAAGCGGTCAGCCTCGCTCAAAGACAAGGACGCGAACCCGGAGCCATCCACCACCAAACCCCACAAGCGGGCCTCACCGCCCCCAACTGCCACCAGACGGCGTTCGAGCGCAGCCAACGGCGCAGCAGATGGCATTGGGGCTTTCAGGGACGGCGCATCAGGGTCTGCCAACGTAAATCGCTGGTCGCAGACGCAGACGCACTCGCAGACGCACACCACTGCGGGCAACAGCCGGGACCACGAGAGGAAGGGGCACCAGCAGCACCAACCGCAGCACCATCACCACCCAAGTTTCTCGCGCAAGCTAAGCATTACTTCTACCGGCGCCGCCAATGGAACCCAGCCACACCCGCAATCGCCCTCCAACAACATCCATAACCCATCGCCCTCCGCCCATAGTCCCCGCCGTGCGAGGCCACGCTCCCCCGTATACGACCCCCCCGCCACCGTGACAGCACCGCCAAAGCTGCCATCGCTGCCACCCATCCTGCTACCCTCCACCGTCTACGACCCAAATACCCCGACCAGTAATTCCACCAACAATTCACCCTCTGCATCTAGCCTATTTACCCCGAACCTCTCCTCCCTAACAAACCAGCCGCGCGACTACTTCAATTCGAAACCAACTCCACAGCCCGCCGCCCAACGCCCGCCCTCGCGCACCCGCGTCGAAAAAGTCCTGGCAAAATCGCCCCTCTCGTCGCCTGCCATCCTCCACGAAGCTGACCCAAGGTACGACTCCACTTCGGGCCCAGGTCGCCCCTCCACAGCACGTCGACCCTCAGCTGCTGCCACAACAAGGGATATTGCCCAGAAGCCCCCACCCTCTGCGGGGCATAGGCAGATCGCCTCGCGGGACCACTCCAGAAGCCAGAGCAAAGAGCAGTTCAGGAGCGCAAGCAGAAGCCACGCACGCAGTCCGAGCAGGGATCACCTTCGCAGCGAAAGTAACGCCAGCGCTAGATTAGACGACCCCTACCAGGGCACCCCTCCCCGCACTCGCGAGCGGAGGGAAAAGGACAAGAAGACAATGCTGTCGCGAGCTCTGCAGAAGGCGAACACGGCTGTCTTGCTCGACAATGCCCAAAATTTCGAGGGCGCCATGGAGGCGTATGAGGACGCTTGCAAGCTCCTTCAGCAGGTTATGATACGCAGCTCACAAGAGGAGGACAGGCGGAAGCTAGACGCAATTGTAAGTTCTTATTGCGCTTTTACAAGTCTCGAGTAGGACCTGTATACTAACGGAAGCAGCGGGTAACATATACCAATCGAATAGAAGAGCTCCGTCGACTAGACCCTGGGTACACAAATGCCAGCGGCAAGTCATTACCTGCCCGTCCCATGAGTGGGGAGTCGCTGGACGAACACCGCTCAATGCTGCTACTGGAAGACGACGAAGAGCCTGCAGTAATACAGACTGCCTCTGTCTCTCGAATCGTAAACGATCGCTCAGTATATGACATCCCCTCCGCTGGCGAACTAGAACGGCCGCCCTCACAACAATTACCTCTTCGTAACGACTTCGAAGGTCCCCGTGAGTCAGTCATCTCGACCGCCATCCGCGATGTACAGAGAGGCATGCAGAACCCACATTTCAACCTACAGCCACCACCTGGACGACTTGCGCCTTCCGCAAACTCTGGTCGATCTTCCGCTGCCGAATCAGCAATGGACCGCATATATATGCCGCCACCACTCTCTCCGAAGCGATCAAAGTCGCCCCTATTTGACAACCAACTGGAATCTAAACCAGAAGAGCCAAGCCGGTTATTACAGCCACAACAGCCGGTCCAGTCTAGTCACCAACGAGTCCAAAGCAATGAGTCGACCTCATGGCTTGATACTATAGACGAGTCTGGAGGTTCATCATGTTCTTCGTCGGTACATTCCATGTCTCCTGGAGGGCCGCACCGAAAGCACCTACGAAACACGAGCGGAGGAACCGAAGCAGAGTTTGACGCTGCGCTCGATGCAGCCGTTGAAGCAGCGTATGATGATGGCTACGAACCTTATGATGACGACATTTCAACGCCGGCCGACATGATAGCGACAAAACTCCGAAATGTTGAACTGGCAAAGGAGCGCGTACGAGAAGCGGAGCGAGAGGAGGCCATTGCAGCGGCCAACTATCGCTACAAAGAAACTCAACTCCGAAACGAAGCATTACCGCATGTACGCGAAAGCGCCGAGATAAGCTTCAATGATGAGGCGGACGAGGAAGAGAGGTTACTGGATGAGATGACAAGAGAGTACATGCTGGATGGTTTCGACTTTGACCTACAGACGAAGTCGTCCTTGCCGCGGCAATCAGACTCGAGTGGCTTTTCTGGAAGCACGTACAACAGTTCAGTGTCCTCGCACAGGACGACGGGTGGAACGTCGCTCTCGACGGTTGCGGAAGTGATACACCCGTCATCTAAACCACCACCCGCACATTCCCCACCCCCGGTTCCTGCCCCATCCGGCGCTCTGCCTGCATTACCCCCGGTTCCCGAGTCACAAGCATCGCAAACTATCGATAATGCAGAGGTTACGCCACGGGCCACTACAGCCAACAAGGACGCAGCCTCGGTACGAAGCCGGAGATTGTCAGGGCAAAACGCAAAATCGCTGAAGATCGAGACATCCGTGCCTCCCGTTCCGCCAGCACCGCACACGGAGAAGCCTCCGGTACCAGCTAAAGATGCCCCTATCGATCTTCCTACGCAGCCCAAGTCAGCAGCAGCATCGTTCAACTCCAATAAGCCTTCGCTAGACTCCGCATTCAAACTCCCCGCGCTGCCACAAGCGGCCCAACAGACTGGTCTCGCTGCCCCATCACCACAACCTACACTTCATAGCCCTGCCGAGACTGGTGCCACTGTTTCACCAGCAACGCCTGCACTAAGCCATGGCGTCTCTAACGAGTCTGGGCTTGTGCCAGGTTCGCCAAAGAACGGGAAGACATCAGCCATGGGTATCAGGAAGAACAAGTCTTCGCTCAGCCTGAAGCAACGGAATCTGTCAATATCCAGCCCGGATGGCTCAGATGCATCGATTGGAACGCCACTCAGTACAACCTTCTCCATCACTGGACGAAAACCTAGCAATGCCGGACTGCCTATACCAACCCCTAGCCTGCCTACGTTCAATATCGACGGACTACCGAGTGGAGGAATGCACTTGTTCGAAAGTGACATCCACTCACCCTTTTCTCCTGGGTCGCCAAGTCCCGCCATCACAAACGCACCCATACCTCTTGAGCCATGTCCAGACTCGTATCTGCTGAGGCCATTCTGGTTAATGCGATGCTTCTATCAGACTATTGCACATCCCCGCGGTGGATACCTCTCAACCAAACTCTTCATTCCTCGAGATGTCTGGCGAGTGAAGGGCGTCAAGTTAAAGAACATTGAAGACAAGGTAGCCAATTGCGACATGCTGACGGCAGCCCTGCAGAAGCTAGCTTCTGTGGATACGAACGATGCCGATGCTGTACTAGAAGAGATGCAGTCATTGGAGCTAGTACTCGACCAGGTCCAAACACAGTTAGCGAAGAAGCTTGGCAACGAAGTAGGCGTACAATCAGTAACAACCCTCTTCAAAGACGCCACTACTGTAGGCGAAGGTGCAGCATCAGTAGACAGCTTCGGCAAAGGATCGCTGAACAACCATGATTCCGTCCCCAAGGGCGCTGTCGCTCAGGGAAAATCATACTTGGCCTCCTGGCGCAAGCTTCGCTCCAAGAACTCTGGCGTCAACCTCGCTGGCATGGCCGGTGGCGGCGGTAGTGCAAAGAGCGCTGAAGTGCCCAAAGACACTCTGGTCATGTCAACGCTTCCCATGACCAATCTATCCAGCATCCGCTTCGCAAAGCGCGACATTTCAGGCGTGGTATTCGAGGGTCCCAATGCAGGCTACATGGGCTCCTTGGCGCGGTTATTCGATGCAGTCCAGATACTGGGTACGATTCTACTCCTCCAACTCCACTGCCATATTTACCCTCTACTAACATGTGCAATCTTACAGATCAAATCGCCCGCCAAGTCGAAGACCCCGGCCTCAAACACTCATCCCCTACACACGTCGGTCTCGAGCTATCCACCCGCCACGCCGCAGAGTTCTTCGGCTTCTATATCTGCCGCTTCGTCCTCACCGACGTCACCCTCATGCTCGACAAGTTCATCAAGAGGGGCAGTGAATGGGTTTTGGTCTAAAGAGAACGCCAGAAAGAGCACATGAGGGCTTTTTTCTTCACTGAATGATGTGTAGTGTTATGCTTTTAATGAGAGAAAGTGGTTGTTGTTGGTGTTGTCGCCTTTGATTCTTCTTCTCCTTCTCTGCCCTTTTTTCGGCTCTTTTTATTAGGGCGGGGCCTAATGGGCTGCGCCTGTAACATTACTCTCATTACCACATGAATGGTTACGCATGACCAGGGGTCAAGGACACGCCTTTTTGGCGGTCGGTAGAGGAGTAGCATTAGGAAGGGGGGG